>CM066032.1:195498442-195768785 GCA_033557465.1 Ichthyophis bannanicus | reverse complement strand
CAGACAGTGTGCAGGGTGGGGGGGCAGGGATGCCCTCATTTGGGCATCATTGTGTGTTAGCAGGGGTTTTGACCTTCATATTTCGCACAGGGCACCAGCAGACAGTGTGCAGGGTGGGGGGGAGGGATGCCCTCATTTGGGGCTGGATCACTCAGGGGCAGGGGTTTGGCCTTTCTATTCACACAGGGCACCAGCAGTCAGTGTGCAGGGGGGGGGGCCCTCATTTGTGGCTTGCAGCATCGATGTATTCATTTGGCGAATCTGTTAGTTAAGAGGGACATGGTCCAGAACCCCTTCCTTCCCTATTGGCCATGGAGGTGGGACTAGGGTGTCTTGTGGTTGGGGGACATCCTTAGCCTGCAGGGGCACCCTGTACCATACCTCTGTGACCTTGGTGCACCTCTGCCATGGGTGCAGCTAACCCCTTGGGGCAGGGGTGTCTTTTTCAGGGGTGTGTGGAGGGCTTTGCTGGACGCAGGATATGTCAGCACCTGCTATACCCTGTCAGTGCATTGTGTATTTTTGCAGGGTTTGCTGGGTGTTGTTTCTTTTGTCTCATCATTTGGTTGAATTGTCCCCATGCACTTACCTCACGTGGGTAGTCTGCGCTCCTGTTAAAACGGTGGGCCAGCCGCTCCTAGGCCCTCCTGACTTTGGCTAGGTCCTGCCTCTTGGACGAGCCAGGGAAGAGTCTCTGCTGGCGTAGGCAGAAAAAGCTCTGGTCAGCAGTAGATGTCCCTTTGGCTGAAGGGAGGCTTCCTCGACATGGTTGCCATGTCTTATAAGTGCCTTTACTGCCTAGCCACGTGCGTTGCCGGGGGCGTAGCCACGTGCGTTGCCGGGGGCGTAGCCACGTGCGTTTCCGGGGGCGTAGTCACGTGCGTTGCCGGGGGCGTAGCCACGTGCGTTGCCGGGGGCGTGGCCACGTGCGCTGCGAGGGTCGTAGGGAGATGTGGCGATACAGAGCACTAACAGAGAGCTGTGGCACAATGGTCACGGTAATGACCGCTGTTACAGGCAGCATGGGTTCGAGTCCCGGGCACTGGCCTGTATATTGGAAGGGGTATTGGCCTGTATATTGGAGAGGGATTGCTGAGGCTTTTGGAGGAGACATTGCGTATGCGAGCCGAGCTACGTGCGTTGTTGCGTGTGCAGCGCCGCGCGTAGCGCCGCGCGTACCATTGAGCCCGGGGATCTTTTCTTTTATGTGTGTGGGTATGTAGGGGTTTCAGCAGTGTGGGCATCTCATATATTACAGACTCTGTAGGGTGTCGTGCACCTATGCTTTCTGCTACCAGATGTACGTGTGCTGTCCCATGGTTTATCAATGGCTGCAAGCTCGTGCTGCGGTTTCAGAGGGATTGAATAATACAGTCACCCCCATGATGCACTGCACATGCTAATCAGCTCTCCACACAGGCACACCATATTTATTTATTTATTTAACAGGTTTTTTATACCGCCTTTTCCTTAAATCAAAGCGGTTACAAAGACATACAAAAGCTAAACATAGGCATGGGAAGTGAAAGGTGGGATACATAACATGGTGAACTATTACAAAAAACACAATGTAGAGAGGTTACAATTAATATGAGTTGGTTAAGTGTCATAGCCGTAGTGCTCAATGAAAAGAACGAACTTTAGTTGTTTTCTGAATTCCTTCAGTTCCTCAATGGATCGTAGGTCGGGGGGGAGAGAGTTCCATATTTGAGGGGCCGATAAGGAAAGAGCTCTTTGTGAGGTGAGTTTACAGACTTTAGTATAGCTACTTGGGGTGCCGAGGGTGTCAGCTGTGGTTTCCTTCTAGGTCTTTTGCTGGTGTTAGGGAATAAGAGGGCTTGGAGACTGATTGCTGAAGTCTTATGTATTATTTTGAATATATTGATGACCAACTTGTATCTGATACGGAGGCTTATTGGGAGCCAGTGGAGTCTTTAAGAATTGGGTGATGTGGGCTTGAGTAGAAGAGCCGCGAGTATTCTGGCAGCTGTGTTCTGAGCCATCTGAAGTGGCTTTAGGGAGTGTTTCGGGATTCCGTTGTAAATAGGGTTACAGAAGTCAAGAATTGGAGTTATTAGAGCTTGACAGACTGAGCGGAAATGTTGTTGGGAGAGAAGGGGCTTCAGGCGTCTAATAATTTTCATTCTATAGTAAGCGCTTTTAACAGTTCTTCTGATATGAGATTGAAGGTTGAGTCGCTTATCAAGGGTTACTCCGAGGTATCTTACTTCGTCCTTTAACGGTATTGTTGTATTTTTAAATTTAATAAAAGGTGGGGGCTGAAGTCAGTGTTTCGAGTAATGATAAGAGCTTCTGTTTTGTTATGGTTCATGGCCAGGTTGTTGAGAGTAAGCCAGGCAGACATGTTGTCGAGGCAGTTCGTAATCTTGTTATAATCGGGGCTGTTCAGGTTGACTGTCGTGTAAATCATTATGTCATCATCATAAATATTATAATCTATTTGATTGGCAACCATGATGTTGAATATTGGTTGGATAAAAATGTTAAAATGAAGAGACGAAAGCGCAGAAACTTGGGGAACACCTTGAATAATCTTAGTGGGTAGAGAGATGACATTATTAATTTTTACCTTGAACTGCCTATCAGTTAAATAAGATTTAAACCAATTTAGGACAGTGCCAGTAATGCCAATGCTTTGGAGTCTGGTTAGTAGGATACTGTGGTCCACTGTGTCGAATTCTGGCAAACAGCTGATGTAGTTATCTTTCCCCGATTCTAATTACACCTCAGCTGCAGCGATTTTAGAGCCGTTGAAGGGATCAGTAATTGGCAGCAGGTTTCCCCTACGTGGAGCACAATTCTGGCAAACAGCTGATGTAGTTATCTTTCCCCGATTCTAATTACACCTCAGCTGCAGCGATTTTAGAGCCGTTGAAGGGATCAGTAATTGGCATCCCCACAGACTCTGGACATGGTAGGGGTAAATTGTCATGTGCACCCCCCACAGCCCCTTGCCCTTATAGGGGGTACTGACCATTTGTTGTACTGGCATTGAGGACCTGCCCAACACCACATTGTGTGGGTGCTCTGCTCACCCTGAGTGTGCAGTGGGGCATCCAGCCCTAGGTCCTCAGCACCGTCCATGGCGTAAGTCCACAGCAGTGTTACTGTGTGAGATAGATATTTTCTGCATGACCACCTTGGACATCTCTGTCTGTTTGGGGCAGGTGTAGACCCATGCCCCACCGCCCCCCCCTCACCCCTGGGTGGCAAACAGGGTCACCCATCATAATCTGCACATTCTACCTCCCTTGGAAGGTGCCAGTGGAGGGGGGACATTAACCCTAGTCCTACTGAGGTGCAGACACCCCACAGGTCAGTCACTGCAGATCCAGACACATGCATGCCACAGGAGCAATCTGACATTGGGACTTGGTAGAAAATGACAATCCCAACCACTATCTGTGATTCCCCTGGTGCAGGCCAACACACCCTGCAGGCCACTCCATCACATCACCTACCAGCTACAAACAGGCTGCTAGTGACCAGCAGAGATGCCTGCACCCAGACCTGGGGTGCCAGCATACACAGCCAGCAGATACATCTGTGACTGGGCCCCAGGGGAACACCCATATTTATCACATGAGTGAACTACTATGTAGCACCATGGTGGAGCCTAGACATGCTGTGGTCACTGCACATTCAGGGTGACACTGAGCTTGCAGCGGCATCTACCGTGGTCACCCTGTCTGGGCAGGTGGTTGCCTGGCACTACAATGTACCTGTCACTGCCCTTTGCCCTGTGCATATACACCCTGGCCAGGCCGCCTTATCCGACCTCTACCCATGGTACTTTGCTACTCATTATGCACATTGGGCAGCCCACTACTGGCAACATTGCTGGCAGTGTGGCCTGTCGACAGTGTTTGCAGCCACCACACACTGGCTGGACAGACAGCCACCCCCACACCTATGCCAGCATTGTGCTACTGTAGGGGGGTTCTGCAGCCATACACACAACACCTGTCATGGGCACAGTACATGCATGGATGTGGTACGACATACTCTGGTGGATCACTCCCAAGGGTGTTGGACACTGTCAGGGGCCAGACCTGCGGCACACACCACAGACATCTGACTGCTTGTTGTGGCGCAGCTCAATGTGCACAATGTGCTTTACATAGGACATGAGTTCTACATTTTATCATTGGCAACTTTTAGTGCATGTGTACCATATACCCATGTGTAGGGTGCCATTGCTAAGGTATGCACCTGCTAGTATTGGGAGTTGACAGCAGGGCCAATTGTCTTACCTCTTCGGGTTTCATTGGCCAATGGGGCCTGTGGGTGGGTGGGTGTCACTGTTAGCTGCTGCTTTACGGCAGGGTTCCACAACTCCAGTCCTGTCATTCCAGGCACTGATCAGGTTTTCATGCTGTCCCTCATAAATATGCATGGCTACATCAGCAGACAAGTGGGGGGGCATAGTTATGCAGCACAGGTATCTTTATTGGGGGCAGCATGGTAACTGAATGGTGTGGGGCCCTCCAGGACTGCATTTGGGGGACTATGCTCTGGGTAATGCGCCTATATCTGGTGTGGTAAAATATTGGCGTTTTGTCCATGTGTATGTTCTCAGCAATAAGGGTGTGACCATTCCATCACAGTTTAGTTGTGGGGAGAATATGTGGGCAGGATTGGCATGGCCCCAGCTGGGATTTGAACCTGTGACATTCTGGTCTTAGAAGCACTGGCTGTGTCTGTTGCACCACACTGAGGCCACAGGGACAATGCGATCCCTGGAGATGGGATACCTGGCCTGACAGGTCAGAGACCCTGCTCTGCACCATTTTACTGTGGACTCATATCGCTTGTATGGAGGCAATTTGCACGTAACCTCACATACAACCTCGCATGAGGGGGCAATCCCCCATTACCAAGCTGGCAAAAAATTATATCATTGGGCAACAATACACGACACTCCCGCGAATGCTCCAATAACAGGGGATGTGTTTTGCAAGGGTCTCCGTTGCGTGATCCCTTCCAAGTATCTTTTCTTTTTTTGGTTTCGCTTTCCAGGGAGTGTGTTTTTTATTGTGGCCCATTGCTATCACTGTTGCCCAGCTGACTTGTGATGTTTACAGTTTTCTTTCTGCTATTTTCCACGTTTTATCTGTGTTTTCATGCTGTCCCTCATACATATGCCTGACCTACATCTGCCTACCATGGGGGTGGGGCATAGCTATACAGCACAGGCATCTTTGATGTGACAGCATGGGACAGGAATGCTGTGGGGCCCTCTAGGTCTGCATTTGCGGGGCTCAGCTTTCGTTGCTGTGCCTGTTTCTGGTGTCTGTGTTTGGTGTGGTGTAAAAATAGACCATGCCTTTGTTCTCTGCATTAAAGGTGTGTCTTTACTTTCACTTTTTAGTGGTGGGTAGGACTATTGTGACTGGGTTGGCGGCAGTCCCAGCTGGTATTTGAACCTGTGACCCTCTGGTCTTACAGGCACTGGCTGTGTCCATTGCACCACACTGGGGCCACAGAGATGGTGCTGTCCCTGGTGTTAGTATGACCTGCCTGGCTGGTCAGGGACTCTGCTCTGCAAAAGGTTTACTGTGGCCTCATTTCCCTTGTATGCAGACAACGGTGCACATACACCTCAGGGGGACCTCACAGAGGGGACACACACCCATATCCGAGCTGGGCAACAATGATATCATTGGGAGACATTACACTACACTCCCAGGTCAGCTCCATTACAGTGACTTTCCCTTTTCGAGGGTCTGCGAAGCGTGACCCTTCCACATATCATTAGGTTTTTATTTTGTGCTTTCCAGGGAGTTCTGTTCCTTGTTGTCCATTGCTATCACTGTTTAACTGCTGATTTATGCTTTTAAAGGGGTTTCCTCTGGTCATTTTTATTGTCTTCTGTGACATTTCATTCTGTGCACATGTATCACACTGCTCACGTTTTGTGTGTTACCCAGGTTTCTCTGTACATTGCTGACGGAAATGGTTTCTCTTACCTTTAAAGATGCCTTCAACGGCAGGTTTTCATTCGCGTTGGAATTGAGCTCAGAATTACAGCGCGTTAGTGAGGGGGAGCCTCTCCCTGCCCCCTCTCCGCCCATTGACCCCTTCTCTCCGCCCACTCTCCACCTTCTGCGCTGTTTTAACGCGCCGCGGGGGTTTACGATCGTTAAACGCGGTCAACGCGCGTAGTATGACGTTACCGGTCGTTGGCGCGTGTTTACGCGCGTTATACTGCACTTACGGTCGTTAACGTCATACTACGCGCGTTATTCACGTTTAGTAAACATAGCCCTAACATTCGCTATTATAAATTGTAATTTATTTATATACATTTAATTTAAACATTACTTTATATATAACTATTTAACTCTTCATTCCGCACCTGGTTTTTTAGGTATTTATATTGTTTTGTTATGGACTCTTTTATCTCTTTATTATTTTCCTCTTATTGTTATATAATCTGATATTTTAAGTATGTACATACAATCTCTGGAGGTTCTATTTCCTTTATAACAAATGTTTAACTTTCAATGATTTACTCTGTAAGGGGTAGGTTTACTAAACTGTGGTAATGTTACCGTCGTTAAGTTCCCCGGTAATGTTACGGATAGCCATATAAAGGAGTGGGCGGTGCATCGTTACGGCAAGCTCTGTCAGGTAACACACGTTACAAGGTGCTTAACGCGCGATACAGTGCGCCCTGGATCTACCAAGCTTTAATGTCACCTTATAAGGCACCTAGGATAAAGCACCGTATAAGGCACCTTATAGGGTGCCTTATACGGTGCCTAGGCCAAGGCGCCCGATAAGGCACATTCGGCTGATGTGCCTTATAAGGCATCCTAATATAAGGTGCCCTAAGGGCTATAAGGTGCCTTAGCTTAAGGCACCTTATAGGGCTCCTCAGGGTAGGCGCCTTATCAGGCACCCTTGGTTAAGACACCTCAGAAGGCACCTTGGGTTATGGTAGCATAGGTTAAGGTGCCCTAACAATGCTACGGTGCCCTGGGCTGCAAGTTGCTTCAGGTTGACATGCATGACCTGTTAGGCATAGAAACAGATGTAACCCCAGCACTGGATAGAGCACCAAGGGAAGGCAATGAACAGGTGACTGAAGGAGGGAGAGCTGGGAGCTGCTTGACCTGCCATTTCTGCGGGCATCCTATGTGGCTGCCAGAAATGCTGACAAACATGTTGGGGGCAGCTGTACCACAGCACAGAGTGTTGGCAATGTAAAGTATTGCAATGACAGTGGGTGGCAGATGATGGGCAGATGTGGCAGGATAGGTACAATGATGGGTGGACAGAGGAGTGGTGGTGCCATGCAGATCAAGCACAGGCGGGACAAGCACAAAGAGGCGCAATGCAGGAAAGGGTACCAGTGCAGGACATGGAGTGGCAGCCTGCACAGGAAGACAGGACTCTACACAGCTGAAAAACGCAGATAGATGGACTGAAGGATCGTTGGCAACTGTGGCGAGGGTATTATGGGCTGGCAGCACCGATCTGCAAAAATTTGACTGTTACAGGCCTGCAAACTATTTGACTAGGACAGGCATGATAGGAGGAAACAATGAGGAATTGAACCCATGACTGTTGCTGAGGATGTCATTGTATTAACCAGTAGGCTATACTTCCATGACTTATCTCACAGCAATGGATGGATACAGAAGGACTGCAGGTCACTGCACAAACTGTCTGCTCTGAGTGCCAGGATAGGGTAACTCCACCAGTACCCATGATGCAATGCACATGCTGAATAGCTGCCTACAGCTGATCACCAAATGGGGTCTGCACCTCTCCGGTGCCTCAGCTTAGAAAGACGAATTGACAATCCATGATACTGACACAGAGTAGCTACAGACCGTGCCATTGTGCAGGTTCTGTGTTCACCCTGAGGGTAAGTATGGGCGCCCAGCACTAGGTCAGCAGTACATGTGGTACTAGAGATAAGTCCTGTTGTACATCTCCATTGCTACCACTGTGTGATAGGTGTTCTTTGCAGTACTTCCAAAGCTAATTCTGTGTCCATCTGTAGACATAGAAATATGATGACAGAAAAAGACCACATGGTCTATCTAGTCTATTTTTCCATGTCAGCAACTACAACAGTCCCCTTTTTACCTTTAGAGATCCTCTGTGTTTGTCCCATGCTTTTTTTGAATTCAGTTGCTATTCTCATCTCTACTACCTCCACTAGGAGACTATTCCACGGATCCACTACTCTTTCCGGAAAGAAATATTTCCGCATATCACTCCTGAATCTATCTCCCTTCACCCTCATCCCATGTCCTCTTGTAGCAGAACTTGCTTTCAATTGAAAGAGGCTCTCTCCCTGAACATTTATGCCATGGAGGTATTTAAACATCTCAACACACCTGTTATCAGGGAAGAGGGGTGTCTAGACTCGCATGAGGTTCATGTAGCAGTATCTCTACAGGTCAAAGTTGCATACACTATACACCCCAAAGAGCCCACAACCACCCTTTTTGTAGTTGAGGGATAGGTGCCTGAACCCTGAGGAATCGCTGTAGGACCAGCAACCGCCATCCTACTGGCAAAAGACAGCCCACCAGGGTTGGTGGGCCAGAGCTATATCTGTGACTGGGGCAGTGGCAGACTAGCAGTAATGCTGTGGGTAGGCCTGGGAAACCTTAACTGTCCCACACCACAGTCTGCCCTTCATTAGCAGATAGCACAATCAGACTGCACCTGCAGCACCCTCCAAGGTGTTCTAACAATGCACAGACTAACTGAAGACAGCCCACTAACCAGTCCATAACACATGCTCACAGAGGAACAATGTGCACCAAGAGATAGGATATACAGCACCGACACCAAGCATGTACCTCAGTGATTAGGCCCCAGAATTGGAAACACACAGGTATCACAAGAAACAAATAGTGTAGAGTACTATGTGGGAACATAGACATGCCATGGTCACTGCTCGGTCAGAGTGAGAGTGACCTCCTAGCATGACATACTGTGGCCACCCTGTCCATGCAGTTGGTGGTCAGGCACTACAGTGTCCCAGCCATTGCCCTACACCCTGTGCAGATGATCCTGGCCAATCCACCCTGTCTGGTCCATACCCACAATACCTTGCTCCTCATTATGCACATATGCAGGCTAACGCTGGTAACAGTGGGACATTGTGGGCCCAGTGAGGTGTGGACAGCCACAAAACAATGTATAGACATACACACACACACTCCTATTGCAGCATTGTGCAAAGATAGGGGTGGTTGGCAACCCTGCCCGCCACACTGATCCTGATCATAGTGCCAACATCACTAAACTGTGCAGGAGGTAGTAGTAGTGCTCTGGTGATAACTGCAGCTCTGTGTTGGGGCCAACAGCCTGACTCTCCATGAAGTTTGGATAGTTGAGCCTCTGTGAATGGGTGTTTGTATCCCTGTTTGCCACTGCTTTGGGGATTGCACGTGTTGATTTTGTATCTGCATTGTAGGGTAAAATATGGGGACATATTCTGCAGGATCCACACCTGTGACTCTCTGCTCCAGGACACACTGGCTGTGTGTACTGCACCACACTGTTGCCACAGAAGCACAATAGTCCCTGGGGCTACCTTTACTTTTCCTCAGCCAGACCTTTTCTGTTGCACTGCACGCCACTTATTGGTACAGGGCATGGCCTAGGTCCACTGCAGGCAGGTGCCACTTCCCCCTGCCATGCTGACATGACCATATGCTGTCAGTGCTGGTAGTACGCAGTTCTAGGCCATCTACTGTGCAGGTAGGCGGGTGCCTAGAGTGTGGGTCTGGGGTGGCGAGGCATACATGGACATCCACACATCCTCCCCATCACTGCCTACCAATGTTATGTCCCTTCCACATGGGGGAGTGATGGCTGGGGGGATGTCAGGTTGTTGCTCTAGCAACTATTGGCTAGGGTAGACCGGGTAGATGTAGGTAGATTGTGTTGTGACAGCTGACTGTGGACAGGCTTGGGCATGCACCTCAGGTACGGTGTACCCAGTTTGGCCTACTGGGTGTATATATGTTTCTGACAACGTGTGGGGCTGCAGTTATGGGTATTCAGTTAGCTGGGTTTACGAAGTGTTTGGGACACATCCTGGGTAAGGTCTGTGGACCCTTGTTAGAGTGGTCTCCAGATGTGCACTGATTGCCCTATTATAGGCATAGTGGTACCTGTGTGACCTTTGGGGTATTTGCTGGGTAATGTCCCTTGGATGGAACATTGTGGGACACCGACCACTGTGCATGTTTGGCCTTGGTCAGCTGCTGTCCTGCTGATTTCCAGTTTCTATGTTCCTATGTGCCACCTGGGCGACAGCCTAGTCCACCCTGTGCCCCAGCTGCCCCCACTGCATGTCCCGTCTGCAGCCCCCTATGCTCCATTTGCACCTTCACCATAGTGGCCTTTAATACTTGGGCACTATGCTGTTGCTGCAAATGGAGCACCACTATCACCTCTTTTGGGCTCCCTGCCTATGCTATACATTGCTGATGCTTAAATGGTTTCACCCTCCTGTAAATGTGCATCTAACGACAGGTTTTCACTCCCGGTAATGTTCGGCCCTTCATATCCCCGCGTTAGTGTAGCAGGAGCCTTTCCCCGCCCATTGACCCCCCTTCTCTCCACCCTCTCTCCACCTTCTGCGGGACTTACTGCGGCCGGTGACGTTAACGCACGTTAAGTAACATTAACGCGCGTTAGCGTTACTTAACGCACGTTAACGTAGCCACGTTACCGCAGTTTAGTAAAATACCCCTAAACCCCCCTTTTTTCAAATATTTTTTTAATGTTTTCTAATATCTCTTGTCTTAGGTTCCTTTGCATTCTTATGATTTTTTTATGATTTATTCTATATACATGATTGTTTTTAGTCTTGTTTTACTGGGTTTTGTTTTAAGATAATTTTTTAACTTGTTAATTGTTTTAATATTGTTATTATAGTTCATACCATTTTTTTTTCATTATAAATGGGTTTTCTATTAAGGGTTCTTATACACCTGACGAAGGCCTGCTGCTGAAACATGGACAATGTAGGGTAGAATCATTTAGACACCATTTCTGTGGTTTGTTTTCTATGATTGTCCTCGCCTTGCTCCACATCTGATGTTATCCTTTGCATGTGTGAGTTGCTTTTTGTTTGGACTCTTCTCTGTTATTCAACAATATCCATGTTTTTTTTTTAATAGCTTTATTTAACACTTTTTTATATAAACAATTACAATAATGCCAAAATAAAAGAGAAAAAAAAAGGAGATAGAAAGAAACCCACAGACATCATACACATAACAAAATCTCCAGCAATCAACACAAAAAACACATAAGTAACCCCCTCGCCTCGACCCCCCCCCCGCCCTCCCTATTAACACTGGAATCAAGCTGTATACTAGGAAAGAATACCACCATGGGCATGGGCAATACAGAGTAAAAGGAGCAAGAAAAGAAAAAAAGAAACATTTGTTAACCCCACTCGATCCCAGCAACATTATTAAACTTTGTTACAGCACGCAGCATCAGCAAATTCTCTCATGGCGTTCCATTTCTGCAGGCATTGTGGGCCACGGGTCACCCCCTTACGGGGCATCTGCTCATATTTGCTAAACACACAAACCTGAGCCCACCACATATGATATCGCAACCCAGCCATGTTCTTCCAGTGGCGGGCTAGCAAGTAGATAGCTACTCCTAACATGAAATCTAATAAAAACCTATGCTCTTTACACAGGTTAGGAATAGGAGTAGCAGAGCGAAAAGCAACCAAACCCCAGGTTAAGGGGGTCTGGAAGTCCAAGATTTTCTGGACTGTTGTCCACACCTGGAGCCAGAATGACTGCACCCTTTGACATTCAAACAGCATATGCCTCAGAGTCCCCACGTGCGAACCGCACGTCCAGCAGAGCGAGGAGGCTGAACTATCCCATTTACACAGTCTAACAGGTGTTAAATAGGCTCTATGTGCGAACAAGAACAGAGACTGCGTAATGGAGGCCGCCTTGGCAACTCTCACTTGACGCACCCAGAATCTCTGCCAGGAACGCTGTGTCATGCAAACACCTGTGTCTTGTTCCCACACTTTCTGCAGCCCAAGTAATCGTGCAGACAACCCTCCATGTAGCTCCTTATACAGAAAAGAGGCTGCTTTGCCAGACTGCTGTGCCAACTGAATTGTAGCATCAACGTCCCACACTTCCTGCAGCAACGCGCTCCCCATGAGGAGCTTACTTAAGCAGTGCTTTAATTGGAGCCATTGAAAGTATAACTTCCCGGAAAGCTGAAACTCCTGTTGCAAACTACCAAAGCTTTTCCACTCTTTCTGATCCAATAACTGCCCAACAGTCCAAATGCCCTTTTCATACCAAGGTTTCCAAGCAAAGGGCTTTTGCTGAATCTTGAAATATGGGTTGTACCAGATAGGGAGATCAAGCGTGACATTCCCCTCAGTCCCCACAGTTTTAGCTAGGAACCTAAATGCTCGCTGAGTGTCAATAATCATCCGAGGCCTGCCAGAGGTCTCACTAAACACCATTCCCGGGACTAGGTACAGAGGGTCAGGGGCTACCAATCTCTTTTCCAGATCTAACCAGACCGGGTTCAGACCTGAATGCTGCTCTCTCGATCTAATACCCTGCTTCAGTAGGAAAGCTTGATGATACATGAAAAAATTGGGAAAACGAACCCCTCCGTCCTCTTTTGAGGCTTTCAACTTTTTAAGGGCAATTCTCGGGGGTTTGTGCTGCCACAGGAAAAGTGCAAGGAGCTTCTCAAGTTGCCGGTAAAAGTGTAGAGGAAAATAGAATGGCACCATCTCTAATATGTAATTTATTTTGGGCACAATGGTCATTTTGATTGTTTCCAATCTGCCCCACCAGGATAATAACAACGGGGACCACTTTGTGGTCAGACTCTGTACATTGGCCATAACTGCCTCCATATTATGTTGCAGCATAGCATCCAGAGAGTGACAATAGTATGCTCCTAGGTACTTAATCTTAGTTGACTCCCATACAAACGGGAATTCTTCCAAATCATTTCTGAGAGCTCGAAAATTGAGAGGAAAAGCAACAGATTTAGCCCAGTTAATTTTATACCCCGACAAAGAGGAATACTCCTGAATCTGCTCTAGGATATTTGCCACAGACCCTGGATTGGTAAACAACAGGAGGTCATCCGCATATGCAGAAATCTTGATATCACCCCCCGCCAGCCTAATACCTTGAATTCGACTGTTCTGTCTAAGGAGAAGGAGTAGCGGCTCAAGTGCAAGATTAAATAAAAGGGGCGATAAAGGACAGCCTTGACGCGTACCCCGACACAATGCAAAATCCCCGGATTGGATGTTATTCACGGTGATACTTGCAGAGGGAGAAGCGTACATGACCTTAAGCAATCCAAGAAATCGCTCCCCAAATCCAAACCACTCCAAGGCTGCATAGAGGAACGACCACTCAAGGTGATCAAAAGCCTTTTCGGCATCTAAGGAGAGGCCGACCAAGGGTTCCTCTTGACACTCTGCCCCCGCAATCACATGACATAATAACCGGGCGTTGTCTGCTGTAGAACGCCCTTCTATGAACCCACATTGATCTGGGTGGATTAAGCGGGGGATCACAGAGGACAGCCTACGCGCTAATACAGAGGTGAAGATCTTATAATCCACATTTAATAAAGAGATTGGACGGTAGTTGCCCACTATCTGCGGATCCCTTCCTGGTTTTTCCAAGACTACAATTCTAGCTGCTGCAAACATGCCCACCTGGGGGCTTTCTGCCACTAGAGAGTTATAGTATTCCTGCATAAAGATGCCAAGATCCTTGGCAAATATCTTGAAGAACTCAGCAGGCAGCCCATCGGGGCCAACCGCCTTACCAGTTTGTAACAAGCGTATGGCGTGCTCAATTTCCTCCAGGGTAATAGGGCTGTCTAACATGTCTACGCTGTCCTCCTCTAACCGCGGTCTATCCACCTTATCTACTAACCACGCGAATGCCTCTCGTGAACAACCTTTTTCAGAGGAATATAGGTTTACAAAAAAGACCCTAAAGGCCTCCGCGATGTCCTTATCTCCCAATAACAGGGCCGAGGCACCATCGGCCTTAATGGCCACAATACAACTAGCCTCCTTTTTTGCCTTCAGCGAATTGGCCAATAGCCGCCCTGCCCTATTATTTTCCCAATAATATAGCCCTTCCTGGGCTTTAATATATTGAGTTACCTCATCGGTCAGCAACTGATTATATTTATACCGCAGGTGCTGCAGACGAAGTAGGATACAAGGATCCTGTCTCTTGACCAAGATGCGTTTGCCCGCTTTAATTTGCAGATCTAATTCCGCCAACTGCTCCTTGCGGAGCCTCGCCTGATAAATGCTAAAACTAGTAACCACAGCCCTGATGGAGGCTTTAAAGCCTTCCCATCTTGCCCAACCCGATGTTAACTGAGGCAGGTTAAAACTAAAGTAGTCTTTAATAGCTGAGCGTATTTTGTCTTTAAAATCACTATTCTCTAACAAGGTTTTGTCAAAAAACCACTGAGCCGGAACCCGCTCTGGTCTCCCATCCTCCAGCATAAGAGAAACAGCAGCGTGGTCCGACAAATGCATCGCGTGGATCTCAGTGCCAATAACACTAGTCGTCAGGGTTTTAGAGAGCAACAAAAAATCTATTCTGGATAGGGATTTGTGCGGAGGGGAATAGAACGTAAATTCCTGTTCCACCAGGTGCATTAGTCTCCAGATATCCACCAATCCAAGGTCTTGCAATAGTGAAATCAAAACTGAATGAGCTTTCAATGGTCTACATGATCTAGGAGGCTTCCTATCCACCAATGAATCCAAGACTAAGTTGAAATCCCCACCAACAAGGGACGGAATCACCGTTTCCCCGTGCAATTCTTGTGCAAGAGCCCAAAAAAACTCGGGATTGTCAATATTTGGAGCATATACGTTTAGAACATTTAACTCTAGCTGCCCTACATGAAGGTGAACTCTAACCCATCTACCAATCTGATCTGCTTGGACTTGAACCACCTGCGGGGCAAGAGCTTTCCGCACAAGTATCGCCACTCCATTATGCTTCTGCACAGCGGCCAAGAATCCCACCACTGAAAAAGGCTTGATGTTTAGTTTTAAAGACTCCTTGGAATTTAAATGAGTCTCTTGTAACAATATTATATCTGCCTTTTCTTGTTGGCCATATTGAATTATTTTCTTCCGTTTCATAGGGCTATTGATGCCTTTGACGTTAAGAGAAAGAATCTTAATAGGTGCCATTATATTACTTCCTCATCACACTCTAGCAATTGCTCTGAACCAGCAGTCATCTTGCCACTCGGAGCATGATATTGAGACCACACATTAAGCTGGACAGCATACCTCTGCATAGCCAAAATACACATAAAATCCCAGTGATACAACCCATGAGCTTGATTCCACTGAACCCTTTGGAGGACGCACCACCCACCCCCTGTATAGGTGAACCTGCTACGGCAGGAGAGGCCCTAGGACCGGCTCACAGTACACGTACGCGTGCGCTGGTCAGCCCACTGCTACAACCCTCAAAACCGGTGGCCAAAAAGCTACTGAGAACCTCAGGCTTCTTGCCGACCTTAACACATACTGTATGAACCCCAAATCCAATACCACCCACAGACCATGCCAAATACATCAATCAAATGCCCCAGATGAACCTCAGGACATCAACTCCGCTTCTTTATAGTCCAGATAACTTCGCAGGGCTTCAGGTTCATCAAAGTTCCTCGTTTGGTTATGGAGGGTAACCCTCATTCTAGCCGGGTACAGAAGTCCAAATCTGGCCTGAAGGTGTTGGAGTCTGGGTCTTAGCGAGAGGAAAGCTTTATGCCTATCTACAGTCGCTTTGGCAAAGTCCGGAAAATACAGCAATCTGTGGCCCTCATACTCCAACGGCGAGTGTACCCGTGCTGCTTCTAAAATTTTCACTGCATGCTGAAAGTGCAGGACTTTAAAGATGATAGGCCTAGTCTTCTTGCTATTCAAAGCAGACTGCGAGGGGACCCGATGAGCCCTTTCGATTTCAAAGGGCATATCAAACGATAACTTCAATACTGCTGGTACCAACCTCTGTACAAACGCACACATATCTTTGCCTTCCACACCTTCGGGCACCCCTATAATCCGTACATTGTTCCTTCTGGATCTATTGTTGTTGTCTTCTATTTCTCGTTGTAAGGCCTTAATTTGCTTTGCATATTTGCCGATGTCCTGTAGTTTCTCCTCGTGGACAGCTAACTTCGAGTCCACGGTATCTTGCCGCTCGACGATGGTTTCCATTCGCTGCTTTAAGAGGCTAATATCCCCTTGCATGGACGATAGCGCATTGCTGTTAAACGTGACTATTTCTTTGACCGATCTTATTTCTGCAAGGATCTCCTGCATCGCCTCTGAGCCTTCCCGGTTCGACGCCATTTTCTGTGGAGACGGAGGTTCCGTCTTTGATCTCTTGACACTCGAATTTTGGCTTCCAACAAAGTCTAGACGGTTTGGTTTTGGACCCGACATGCTCCCGGTGTAGTCCAAAAGCAAGAAATCTTACTGGTTTGGTTTGGGGTTCACAAATACCAGCGCAAACACCAAATTTTAAGCAAGGTCCTTCAGAGCTTCATCTTAGGCACTCATTCCGCCAATGCCCAGGCTCCGCCTCCCCCAACAATATCCATGTTTTTACCCATAGATATGTTGGACAATATTCAAAGACCCATTTCCACATATACACTTTTGCCAATAGAAAAGGACTTGAATATTATCCTCTAAAGGCGTTATGCCCTTTAATGTACAGCATGTTGTTGTTGTTGTTGTTGAATTGTTGAAATCAATGACTATAGTTCGGGGTTGTTGAATTGCCGTCAAGACAATATCAACTCATGTTGACCCTATGGATAGTTGTCCTAAACTGTGTTCTATCTTTAATCAGGCAGCTAATTGTTGATTTAGTGGCATCCATATAGTAGCTGCTGTTATTGCATTGATCCTTTCTCTTTTGCATTGACCTTTAGCCCTACCAAGCATTATGTCTTTCTCTAATGATCTTTCTCTTCACATGATGCATCCAAAGTATGAAAGTCAAAGTTTTGTCTTTGAGCTTCTAAGGAAAGCTTAGGTTTGATCTCCTCTAGTACGCACAGATTTGATCTTTGGGCAGTCCATACTATGCACAGTATTCTTTACCAGCACCATAATTCAGAGGCATTGATTTTCTTCCTGTCTTTTGCACTGATTGTCACATGTATGATTTTCTCCTAGTTGGTGAGGGGTCTTATGTGTGCATTAGGTGTAAGGAGCTCTTTATCCTCAGGGAATGAGTCTGATCTCTGGAGGCTAGAGTAGCAGACTTGGAGAACATAAGGAATATAGACGAGACCTACAGGGAGGTAGTAGTGAAGTCCCACCTCCTGTCTAGCAGCCCTTCAGTTGCCATGGAAGAGAGAGGTCACATGGAAGGAGAGCATCATCTTGATATGGCAGGAAGTGATCCTGTGGCTAGGACCTGTCTTCCAGGTGATGTAAAACCCTCTCACACCTAGGATGTTTCTCCAGGGACATATGCTCATGAGGCAAGGATTAGGACAGCCATTATAGTTGGCAATTCAATCATTAGGCATGTAGATAGCTGGGTGGCTGGAGGATCATCTGATAACATGACTGCCTGGTGCGAAGGTAGCAGACCTCATGCCCCTACCTAGATAAGGTTTTAGATAGTGCTGGTGAGGAGTCTGCTTTCTTGGTACATGTTGGTACCAATGACCTAGGAAAGTGTGGAAGGGAGATTCTGGAGGCCAAATTTAGGCTTTTAGGTAGAAAGTTGAAATCCAGAACATTCTCTGAAATGCTTCCTGTTCTACGCATAGGACCCAAAAGACAGGCAGAGCTCCAGAGTCTAAATGCATGGATGAGACAATGGTACAAAGAAGAGGGGTTTGGATTTGTTAGGAACTGGGCAACATTCTGGGGAAGGGAGGGGATCTTCCGAAGGGATGGACTTCACCTTAATCAGGATACAACCAGGCTGCTGGCATTAACCTTTAAAAAGGAGAAAGAACAGCCTTTAAACTAGATAATAGGGGGAAGCTGACAATTGCCCAAGAGCTCATGGTTCGGAAGGATGCATCTTTGAAGGATACTAGCAAAAGAGAGAGGTTAGGGCATCCCAACAAAGAACTTCCAATAAAGTTAAAAGTAACCCAGATGCCAGTCAGTGCAGAGCTGAAAGATTCCAAATCACCCTTATCAACTGATAACCAGAATAATATGAATAAAATACAACCTCTTGTGCAGCTTCGTGGAACTCTGTGGAGCTTGAAGTGAAGATAATTTGGAATATTTGATGACAACTTGTCCATTATTTGAGAACATTGTCTTCAGAAAATAGTAGAAATTATCAAGATTATATGAAGTATGGACTATGGTTATATGCTATTTGAGAAGTCTGTTTGTATTCTATTGCAGAGGTTCCCAACTTCAGTCCTAGAGGGCCAAACACCATTCAGGTTTTCAGGCTGTCCCTATTGAATATGCATACGATACATTTGAATACAATGGGGCAGCCTGAAAACCTGAATGGTGTTTGGCCCTCCAGGACTGGAGTTGAGAACCTCTGCTCTATTGCATGTTGGTTGTCAGTAAAAGAAATGAATTGTTATGCTGTTAAAGTGCTAGTAAATTGCAGAATTTGGTATGTGACAAAGGACAATAATATTATATATATAAAAAAATACATTATAAAATATAGGGGTAGTAAGAGATGTTGTGATTAATGTAGGTAATTAATATAAGTAATTATTGTCCATAGTATGGATGGTTAAGGAAGGACCAATGTATTATGTGATCCTGCAATATAAGTAGTATTTGATTTCATTGAGAAATATTTATATTTTTTTATTTGTGTTTCAACACTACACACTACAATACACACAGTCAATAACAGCACATAAACTTCCCCCTTCTCCCCTCAACCCCCTCCCCCCTCCCCATCTCCTTGGGATAATCCACCTCTTTATTCAGGTTCCAACAGGCTCTACGCTCATAAACTGTCCACCATAGTAGTTATTGTACCACAGTAGACTTCGCCAATAGCGCATAGTCATCAAGACATTGCCATTTGTTCACAACTAGACTTACATTCTGTCTATAGTCTTGGACCAACTCTAAGTTGCCTTTCAGGCCCCTCTGGGCTATCACTCTATCCTGCGCTTTTTCATAACTGGAAAATAAACACACCAAATTCCACCAATGATGTCCATCCAATTTAGAAGAGTCCTTCCAATAAAACACTATCAATTTTAAAGCAATGGCCATCATGAAATTAAACAAAAACATCTTCTCTTTTGCTAATGTTAAACCACCAGCAGTAGAGCGCAGGATAACAATGTTCCATGTCAAGAGTGCCTGAAAACGCAAGACAATTTTAATCTTGTTCCATACCTGCAACCAAAATCTCTGAACGTAAGGGCAGTCAAACACCATATGTTTCAAGGTACCCAGGCTCTCATAACATGTCCAACACCTGCTGTGAACATTTGAGTCCCATTTAGTAATCCTAACAGGCGTAATATACGCCCTATGAATTAAGAAGAATAAAGACTGGGTAAGGGCAGCTGCCCAGGACACTCTGTTCGTCTGACCCCCAGATCTGCTGCTAAGATTGTGGAGAGATGGAGCAGCCCAAAACCTTTCCCATACTTTCCCTAAACCCAGCAGAGGAGGCACAGACCCATCCCTTAACAATGCATAAAATTTGGAGACCGAACCTTTTACACTTTGACAACTCTCTGCTACCTTTTGCAGTCCCCACTCTTCTACTAGATTCTTGAGATCCACTGGTCTCACAGATAAACAGTGTCTTAACTGCACCCAATGGAATTGACATGCAGCAGGTAAATCAAACTCCTGTTGCAGTTCTTCAAACGTCTTCCAGACCTTCAGCTTAACTAGCTGTCCTATGGTCTAGATGCCCCTAGCTTGCCAATGCTTCCAGGTGAATACCTTGTGACCAATCTTGAATTGGGGTTATACCATAAAGGTAGGAGGGTCGAAGGGGGATTGTCTTGCCCTAGAATGTCCGCTAGGAAATAATAAGCCTCTTGAGTTGCCTGAATTATTTTGGCATCCCCTAAAGTATCCGGAAGCCTCATGCCAATCAACAAAGGCAAGGGTATAGGAGCTAACAACCTCTCCTCCAACTCAAGCGAAACTGGTCTCCGAACACAAGCTTCAGGGACACACCACGCTGCGCCTTGCTTTAGAAGAAATGTCAAATGATACCATTAGAAATCTAGAAATTGAACTCCCCCACTAAACTTGTTCACCTTTAATTTGTTGTCGCGATCCTAAGGGGTTTCCCTTGCCATAAAAAACTGATTAGCAGTTGCTCCATAGTTTTGTAAATATTAGAAGGCAGAATCACCGGAACCATCTCCAAGATATAATTTACCTTGGGCACTAAAACCATTTTTATTGAATCTATCCTGCCCCACCATGACAGATGAAGTGGCGACCATTTCAAAGTAAAGGACTGAATCAGCTCAGACAAATGTTTAATATTTAATTGAATAGTTTCTTCCAGAGAGGAGCAGTACTTCACACCTAGGTACTTAATGGCTTTTGCCTCCCACAAAAAGGGGAACTGTTTTACCATAGACAAGAATGTGAGCTTATTCATTGGGAAGGCTACTGATTTATCCCAATTTATCTTGTATCCTGATAGTTTAGAGTACAAACTGATTATCATCAACATTTCATCTACTGATTGAGGCTGTATAAACAGCGAAATATCATCGGCATAAGCCGAAAGGTTAATTTGTACGCCTGCTGCTTCAATACCCTGAATCTTCTCCGAGTGCAACAATAATAAAGCTAGGGGTTCCAGTGCAATATTAAACAGTAAGGGGGAGAGCGGACAACCTTGCCTCATACCTCTGTTAAGTGGAAAAGGGTCTGAAAGCACCCCATTTGCAAGAATGTTTGCTGAGGGTCTGGTGTACAGAAGTTGGATCGAACGGACAAAATTGTCCCCAAATCCAAACCAGCACAACACCTGTTCCAAAAAAGTCCTCTCTAAACGGTCAAAGGCTTTCTCTGCATCAACCGAAAGCCCAACCACAGGAGTATCCAAGTGTTCCAATATAGCCAAGAGATTCATAAAGAGACAAGCGTTATCTGCCATGGACCGCCCTGCCATAAAGCCACTTTGGTCAGGGTGAATTATGTAAGGAGTTACTTTTGCCAGTCTTCGGGCAACAATTGAGGAAAACAATTTGTAAACAGCATTTAATAATGATATTAAGAACAAGAAATGCCATACTGGGTCAGATCAAGGTCCATCAAGCCCAGTATCCTGTTTCCAACAGTGGCCAATCTAGGTCATACATACCTAGCAGTATCCCCAAAAGACACAGGTTCCACAGTGCTTGATATCCTGGGTCCCTTTTTAATAATGGTTTATGGACCTTTCCTCCAGGAACTTGTCCAAACCTTTTTTAAACCCAGCTACACTAACAGCCTTTACTACATCCTCCGGTAACAAATTCCAGAGTTTGATTACACGTTGAGTGACAAAATATTTTCTCTTATTTGTCTTAAATAGTTTACCCTGAGCTTCATTGCATGTCCCCTAGTCTTTCTGTATTCTGATAATGTAAACAATCGATCTACATTTACCTGTTCCACTCCATTCATTAATTTATAGACTTCTATTGGTCGATAATTCTCAACTCTCTGCCTGCTTTCTCCAATACTACAATTGTCGCATCACTAAACGATCCTGTCGAGGGTGATTGTGAGGATAGGAGCTGGAAGTAATGTAGCAAGTAAGGGGCAATATCTATAGCAAATGTTTGATAAAATTCAGTGGGGATACCATTTGGGCCCGCCGCTTTGCCCATACTCATTTCCTGCATTACCTCTCTGATCTCTCCTGCAGAGACCTGCCTCTCAAGCTTTTCAACCTGTGTTGGCATTAAAAAAGGGTGGGGCAGATGTCCCACTAGTTCTTGGAAGGCTGCAGCATTAACAATCACTTCAGAGGAGTAAAGACTCAAATAAAATACTTGAAAAGCCTCCGCTATTCCAAATGCCTTTGTGAGCAGCCCATGTTGCCCATCCCAAATAGCTTCTATTCTATTTTTAAGAGGCTGGGGCCTGAGGCTACATTCCAAGAGGCTCCTTGCCTTATTGTGCTCCAAGTAGTATCTCCCTTGCTGCGCATGAAACAATTGCTCTGCCTCAGTACTAATAATACTATTTATTTATTTGTACATTTTTCTATACCGCCTCTTCCAGAGATCAGAGGCGCTTCCCACCATGCCCATCTGGTGGTATTATATTGATACCTCAGTCTCTGCAGGCGGATCAACACACAAGGGTCCAACCTGGATCTCAGTAATCTCTCTCCCGCCTGTATTTGTGCCTCTATCACATTTAATTTGGCTTTCCTTTGGCGAGCCAATTTAACCATGTAACTAGTACACTCAGCCCGAATAAATACTTTGAACGCTTGCCATCATGCCCATCCGGCGGTATCCTCTGGTAGGTTTATAGCAAAATAGCTTTTGATTGCCTGCATGATGGTATCATGGAAAACTCCATCCGCCATCAACTCCCTCCGAAAAAAACAAGCTGGCCCAGACGCAAGGTTATAGCAGCATTGTCAGATGTATGAGTTCCACATATCTCTGCATGCATAACAGATGCAACTAAGGATTTTGAAATAAGGAAAAAATATATATGTGAATGTGATCCATGAGGCAGGGAAAAGAAAGTATATTCCCTATCTGATGGATGCCTCAGTCGCCAAATATCCGACAAAACATTTGACTGCATGATCGAAAGTACCACTGAGGCAGCCCTCTGTTGCCTCTGGGGTCTATAAGGCTGACGATCTATCAAAGAATCCATCGTTGGATTAAAGTCCCCCCCAAGGACAATTTCATAAGCAGACAACTCCTGAACCTCCTCTGCTAGGCCCCGGAAGAAAGAAACATAGGGGTATGTTTACTACACCGTCTTAATGTTGCAGCGATGGTATTATCGCATGATAAGTGATGTTCTCGCAATAATGTAACATTATCGCGCGATAACGACACTTATCGCGTGATAACGCAGCGGCAGCGTTAAGGCACACTAATGCTGTGAAATCCGGGTCTGAAGGGTGGAGTAAGGCTTCCCAGAGGGTGGAGAGAAGGGGTCAATGGGCGGAGAGTGGAAGGGGAGAGGCTCCAGGCACACTAATGCTGTGGAATCAGGGTCTGAACACTAACGCCAGTGAAACCCTCGCGTTAAGGCACATTTGCAGGAAAGATAAACCATATAAGTCAGCAATGTGCAGCAAAGGCAGGGAAACCTAGAAAGTGATAGTTGTAATACATGTGCAGGGAACAAAGAGGCAAATAACATATAAAAGGACCAGAACCACATCTAAAAGCCCAATATCCAAGCTGACCAAAAGTGATAGCAATGATAAACATAAAGCAACACCACTGACAAAGCTCAAAAAATAAGATATCATGTTTGTAAGGGTCTGTTCTCTGTCCCCCTACAAAGTGAATGATTCCACATTGAAATAGTGCTAATCAGGGTTTTTTCAAGTCTATATTGGGCAGGTTTGTTATGGCGTGGACATGTGCAGTAACAGCAGAGTGGGCACGTAGGAAATGGCAACTGTACTGATGCAGTAAATGGGATATAGAGGCCTGCAGGCGGCACATGCTGTGGTCCAGCTGGAGCACAGTGCGTGTTAGGCAGATGCCTAGGTGGCACATGGGAATGCCGAAACTGTAAAGCAGCAAGACATCAACTGACAAGGGTCCAACATGGGCACGAGTGTGTGTCCCACAGTGTCACAGGGGAGATTACCCAGCAGGTACCCCCAAGGGCACATAACATTGGCAGACAATGTGGGGGGGGGGGGGAAGCACGCATGTCCATGTAGGCACCCCTACCCGAGAACCCACACCATAGGCAGCTGCCTACCAGCATACTGGATGGCCTGAGACTGCGCACCACCAGCACCACCGGCATAATGGCATGGCAGCATGGTGGGGGAGGGGTGCTGGTGGCAGAGGGGGCAGTGGCATCTGCCCACAGCAGACCATGGCCTAGCCCCATTTAGGTGGGTGCCGTGCAATGCAACAGACAGGGTCTGTATGACGAACAGTCATGGTATCCCCAGGGAATGAGCTGTCCCTCTGGCACCAGTGTGGTGCAGTACACACAGCCAGTTTGTTCATGACAGAAAGTCACAAGTTCAAGTCCCATCTGTGGCTCTTGCCAACCCAGTCCCCATATTTTACCCAGTACTAAACCGTGGTAATAAAGATGGAACCTTTATTGCAGATAACATAAACATGCCTGAAACGCCTATATTTTACCCTACAGAGCACAGACACCATAAACATGTGCAATCCCTAGAGCAGAGTTTCCCAACTGCAGTCCTGGAGGGCCAAGCACCATGCTGTCTCTAATAAATATGCCTGTGCTGCATTTGTATGTGCTGCCCCCATAGTATGAAAATGTATCTCATGCATATTCATTAGGGACAGCATGAAAACCCGAACAGTGTTTGTCCCACCAGGACCAGAGTTGGGAACCTCTGTCCTAGAGCAATGGCCAACAGGGGCATAAACACCCACACCCACAGGCTCCACTATCCAAAGCCTCATGGAGAGTTAGGCTGTTGGGCCCTGCATGCAGCAGCATCTCCCAATACTAACACTTGCATACCTTAGCAATGCCGCCCTAAACTTGGGAATATGTTACACATATAATAAAAGGTTGCTATGATTAATGGCAGATAGCAATTCCTAAGTTAAGCACAATTTGCTGATAGAGCTGCATTATAGCAACCTTTCTGATATCTGTGGAGTGTGTTTCAGTTTTGGTTTCTGACAGTGTTTACCACCCCGGGGAGTGACCCCAATAGTATTGCGTTCCATAGCCATGCCTGCACTGTGCTCAGGACTGGTGTGGTGGCCAGGGCTGGCAAAAGCCTCTAAATTTGCACAATGCTGGCATAGGTGTGGGAGTGTGTGTCTGTCTATTCAGTGTGTTATGGCTGCCTACACCTTACTCAGCCCACACTGCTTGCACTGTTTCCAGTGTTAGCCTGCCAATGTGCATAATGAGGAGCAAGTTACTGTGGGTATAGCCCAGACAGGGTGGCCTGGGCAGGATGCACCTGCACAGGGAATAGGACAATGGCTGGGACATTGTAGTGCCCGGCCACTACCTGCACGGACAGGGTGGCCACAGCATGTCCTGCTGGGAGGTCACTCTCACCCTGACTGAGCAGTGACCACGGCATGGCTAGGTTCTTCCCATAGTGTTATATAGTATTTCTCTCAAGTGATGTTTATGGGTTCTCTTTTCTGGGCCCCAATCACTGACTTATCTACTTGGTGTGTGCGCTCACATCCCAGTTTTGGGTGCACACCTTTCTTCCAGGAACATGCACTATGGACTAGCTAACAGACTGTCTGCAGTTAGTAAGTGTGTGGCTGGAACACCTTGCAGGGTGCAGCGGCTGGAGACTCGCTGTGCTCGCTGCTGGAGAATGTCAGATAGTGGTGGGGGGGCAGCTGAGCATTTCCAGGCCTACTGTCTGTCTGCCCTTGCCTTTTGGATGTGTACAGGTCTGCACTGACTGCGCTGTAGGGGTGCCTGTTCCCCAGCAGGACTGGGGTTGATGGTCCCCTCTACTGCCCCCATTGCAGGGATATAGAGTATGGATCTATTAGTGGGAGATCCTGTCCCCCCACCCTGAAGCCCCAGAGAGTGGGTTGGGTGGTGCTAATCTACCTACAGGTCCAAACACCCCCCCTCCTCCTCCTTCACTTAAATCATGTGATCATGGCACCCACACAGGATATGCACTATTCTGGGTGCATCATAGTCTACAAGGGCTAGACGTGACTGGGAAATACGGATGGACATAGGTGTGTCTGCAAGGACTACCTATCACACACTGGCAATGATGGCAACCTGCAGCATAGTCTATCTCAGCTAAACCAGGTGCTGCGGACCTGGTGCTGGGCGCCCCACCTCACCCTCAGGGTGAGCACAGTACTCCCACAATGTGTCAGTCTGTAGCTACTCTGTGCCAGTAACACACACGGTCAGTTCCCCCTACCAGGCCGAGGTGCTGTGGGGGTGCATACCCCATCTTGTGATCATCTGTAGACTGCTGATCTACATGTGCAGTGCATCATGGGTATGGGTGGATTAACCCTATCCTGGTAACCACAGCAGACAGTTTGTGTGGTGACCTGCAGTCCTTCTGTAGCGAGCCAGGGGCTTGTTAGCAGATGTAGAGATGTAGCCCACTGGTTAGTTCACTGAGTGTGGAGGCAGAGGTTATGGGTTTGATCCCACAGTGGTGTTATTTGATGAGCTGTCTGAGGCATTTCATTTTTTACTTTAAATTAGTGCTGCCAGCAAAAACACACTCACAGTGCTGTAACCTTAAGGTGCCTCATAAGGCGCCCTATAAAGCGCCTTATAAGGCACCCTATAGGGAACATTATAAGGTGCCTTGGAGGACAGTGCACTTTATATTGTGCCCTCTGGAGTGCCCTATAGGGCCCCTTATGCGGCACCTTAGGTTACGGCACTGTGAGGGTGTGTTTGCTGGCAGCACTAATTTAAATTTAAAAAGAAAATGCCTCAGACAGCACTGATTTAAAGTAAAGGGTAATGCCTCAGACAGCTTTACTCATTAAGCCCACTGGGGGATCAAACTCATGACCCCTGTTTCAGCAGTCATTGTATTAAACAGTGTGCTACACCTCTGTTGCTGCATTTGCAGGTCAGCGCACCTAATTAAGGCTAACGCATGTTAACGTGCCATGGCTCCCTCTATTGCATGATAACGGACTTTATCACGCGATAACCCGAAATGCTACCTTAAGACTGGAACGCCCACTACCTTTTATGGCATTCGTCACAGTAAGACTGCAACTAATGCCGGTAACATTAAGACAGTTTATTAAACATACCCCAAAGTCCCAATTAGGGCCATACACATTTACAATGGCTAATTTTTGACCCCCAATCTTCAGAAGCACTTTAGCGCATCTTCCTCCCAAATCCAATCTAGATTGCTCAATCACAGGTGCCAAAGCCTTGTGGACTAAGATAGCAACCCCATTTTTTTTCTATGCAGCTGAGTGCCCAACCAGAGCATACTGCCCCGACCCATACTTCACTGATTCCGCAGTCGTTAAATGAGTTTCCTGAAGAAGGACCACATCAACCGGTTCTTTTCTACAATATAATAAAATCGTTTTCCCCTTTATCGGGTTGTTTATGCCCTTAACGTTCAGAGATAAAAACTTAAGTGGCTTCATGGAACAGGATCAACACATTAGGGGCCAAATAAGCCATTCGCTAGCGAGCGCATGTTCTGATATAGCTCAACCCTTTCCAGCACTTCAACAATAAGACCCCCCAAGGAGACAAACCCTCTTTCTGACACAAGGAAACCTGTGGGTGAGCCAGCGCTAGAAGACTACCACCCAATCCCGCCCTTTATACACCCTCCTAAACCTTGCCCCCGCCTGCCAACTTTTTTTTCCCCCTTCTGCCCTTTCCCCCCTTCCTCCCCCCAATGTTAGTCACCTATCGACCAACCTTCTCTGCCCGCTGCCCCACACTCCAACAACCCCCAACAACTTACATTTAGATATCCTCTTTACACCATCAGTTAAGCTATTAGCCACAATCCTAGATTGTACATTAGACATTATCACAGTCTTCCCCTTCAAAATCCACCACTGTTTTAACAAGCAACCTCCACACACCCAACACTACAGTCTGAGTTATTTCAACTGAGTTACTTCTTCGAAGTTAAAGTCCACATGCATAACTCTCCACTCAAACCCATAAGACAAATAACTCTGTGCGGGAAGCACTCTACTACATCACCATTGCTTCTTTCTCCTCCACAAAGGTCTGCAGGACCAATGGATCTTCAAAAGTTCTTGTTTGATTATGGAGGGTAACTCGCAGTTTTGCAGTGTGTGAGAGAGTGTATGGATGTTGTGTGTATGTGAGAGAGTGTATGGATGTTTTGTTTTAATAAATTGGGTAGTTTTTATATATTTTTGTAACATCACAATTTAAGATTTTTATGAATTTAGTAATAGCATAATAAAAAAGTGTTTTACCTAATAAAGGTGTATTGGTTACTTTTGTTTTTGGGTATTGTGTATATTGGTAACTAGCCTGGTTATTTGGTTTAGGAGACTACATGGATGCCATTATTTAGAGCAGCAGAGACCTCCATTGTTTCTACTAAATTTTTACAATATAACCTAGAGATGACCTGTTAATTTTGCAAAACAGGGGACTTTCCCTTATGCCCAGTTACATCAGGCTGGGAAGAGACTTCTCTGGGAGGGAAAACACAGCCTCAATATACACCACTTCAAAAGGCAGAACTTTGTCTTTGGTAGCCATCAACTGGACCATAAATAGGGAGTGAATAATCTGCCCTGGGGAGGCAGGTGTTGGTGGCCATTGGCAGCCCCTCATACCTTCCAGAGGGAGCCACAGGCCCAGGAGCAGCAGAAAAGGGAACAGAGAGGAAAGAGGGCATCATGGGTTCAAGCCTATACCTCAAATTTCTGAGTGACTTTGCAAACCCTGCCAGCACCCCCACTGGCTCAACAGGAGAACAGCTCTGCCTGTGCAATGAAAAGTAGTCAAGAAATAGGACCAAAGGAGCTAATATATCTCAACAACCCAGGTAAATGTAGTCTCAGGATCCTGCATCTACAGAAGCCACCAGGGCTCTAAGGAGGAGAGGAACCACCAAAGTTCATCAGTAGCCCGTGACATCAGATTCAGGGCAGTGTAGGGGACCTGTGCCTACACAACCTCCAATTCAAGGTACACTAAGAAAGAGTATTAGGGCAGAAAGGGGGTTCCCACAAATGGAGAAAGCCTAGGTAAAGTGCCAGCACCAGGAGTATTAGGTACAAACTCTTTTAAAATGAGAGAGTGAGAGGAGAAAGAATTGATCTGCTTGTAACATATTTTTGACAAAAAGGGAAAGAAGTTAATTGCTTGTAATATAGATATATTCTTGTCGGGTCTGCCAGTGTATTGTTTGTGCTGTTGTTATCAGTGACCCTAAAGTTCTTGAAGTAAATCTTTGATTCAGAAAACATATTCTCACCTGGACTCAGTTATCTGAGATGGGGTTACATACATTTGGACATTAGACATCTATTTTCACTAATCATCTAAATCTAGGTACCTAAAAAATGGATGGACACAGGACAAAGTTAGTGCAGGGGGAAAAAAAGTTAGGCATCTGGCAATGATTTGCAGTACCAGGCACCTTTATTTTTGAAGTGCTGTCAAGTCAATGCTGACTCCTGGTGACCCAGAAGTTCCTGGGTTTTCTTGGCAAGGTATGACCAGAAGGTATGACCAGGCCTTTTCTTCCAAGGCAATGGAGGGTAAAGTGACTTGACCAAGGTCATCTAGGAAAATGACTCATGGGCTTAGGCAAATTTTCAGCTGAAGGACTATGCTTGGCTGAAAATGTACCTGAATTATTAGGTGCCTAAATGACTTGAAGGCATACATTGCATTGCAAACTTTAGAAGGGCAGTATTGAACCCACAAAAGTCAGCTAGTTTTCTAAACTATGGCCACCATAGGAAAAAAATGGATATTCAGTGACAGTATCCAGATGGTGTCTGCTGCTGAGTATCATGATAGAGCGGTGAGGTGCATGCTGGTACTATCTGGATAGCGCATTGGACAGCTTTTTTGTTGTCCTAAATTAACCAGATAGTTATCCAGATTGCAACTCTGAAAATCATACGTTATTCAGATAACTAAAGTCCCCACCCCACACCATCCCCCAGCTGAATATCTACCCCAGTAGTAGTAGTTCTTGCTGCTAATTGGATAAGTCCTTTTAAATACTGACCCCTAAGAAACTAAATATATTACTGAGATAGTTTTCCAAAAATTGATCCCTAAAATATTTTGCTCAGGTTGAAGCTGTGAATCTTCATGACCCGGAAATGTTAGCCTGGCCTGGATTTAGACATAGGCAAGTACCTAGGCTATCATATGCATGGCTAGCCCAACCATTAAGCAAAAAAGGCGGTTGCCTTGGGCTGCACCTGGGAGGGGGGGGGGCAGCAAAAAGCAGGGCATTAAAAGCTAAACAATAGATTTTGATGGCCAGTAGGGGTGTAAAGCTTAAGGTTTGCCTAGGCCAGGGCATCAATACCTTGAACCAAATCTGTGGCCGGCTGTGGCCATATGCTGAGGGTATTAAGTACACAAGCCAAAAATGAACCTTCTCCCAGTTAATTAGGACTGTGCCACTTCAATGGCACTCTGGCCCAACATCTGCATCCATGTTATTCAGTCTCCAGTGGGTCCCTTTGGCTTTCTGTGCTCCGTGAAAGGATCCCTGTCCTCACCTGTCCTTCCTATAGGTGCAGAAATCTTAAATCTGATCCTGCTGTTAGCTGCTGCTTATCATTTTGAAGTAGTGCTTTTCATTTTTAAAAGAAAATGTTAGAATGTGCTGCATTGTTTAAACCTTACTTTGAAATGATTAATGCGAGGGCTTTTTATGAATTTTAATTAGTTTTTTCTCCTCTCTTCTTATAAATGTCACAGTATGGTATATGCATCAATTTTATTAGACCTTTAATAAAATTATTAATTTAAGATAAAGTACTTATCAAAAAAGCTGACTAATTTGAATGTTCTAACTTGAGTACATGGATACGTTATCTAGTTTTATAATATATGATGTAAAGACAGATTTTAAATAGGACATGTAGAGAATTTTCCACATCCCAACCTGAACATCTAAATTTCCTTCTCTATATCCTATCTAAAATTTGCCTTCACATCATATATGTGCAAAAAGCCCTTATTTGGTAGCTTGACTCCTAGTAGCAATATAGATTATGGTTAGGGCTTATGGGTACCATTTTGAACCCAGGACTAGGAAGAGCAGAAGCTGGATCACTCCCTCTCCCACTAGACAGCAAGGACTCCGAAAAGACTAAGGATGGGATCGGGGATGGGGGTTCTTGAGGGCACTGGAGTCCTTGGGGGGGGGGGGATTTCTTAATGTTAGGAGGGTCAGATGGGGGATCTTTGTGCCGGGAAAGTGGGAGATTGGATGACTGGGGGTTTCAGATGACTTGTGTGGGTGGTATGGGGGATTGGATGACTTGGGGAGGATCAATGTTGGGAGGGAGAATCGGGGGGGGGGGGGGCGGGGTTGACCTCAGCCTTTACACCAGCTCCTTCAAGTAGGCAGTGATCTGGCTAAGAGTCTGATCTTTTATCAATGTGCATTTTTCTTGTAAGAGGGGAATCCACATCAACATTGTAGGCCTGCCCTAACCATTCTGTCTCCATGCTCTTACCATGCCTCCTGGAAAACTATACAGTAAGTGGTGTACATCACCATTTGTAAATAGCCCTCTTCAAAGATGGCATTTACACACATATGACAATTTACACATATAAATGCTGCTATTTACATGCAGGGATGTTTCCAAAAAACTCACCGTAGTATAATTAAAACCAGGACTTGTTAGTAGACATGAAATATATTGTGAATAATGCTATAAGTATTATTTATGTAACAGCCACTCCAGATTATAGGCTGGTGACAAAGTGGACATCACATGACAGAAAAATATGTCTTCAACAATTACTGCAAACAGCATAGATTCTTTACTATGGGGGCAAAAGAGAAGCAACTACATAGTACCTAGACTTAACCTCTGCCCCAGACTCAGGTTTTTCACTTTTAATAAAGCATTTATTTACTCACTTTTTCTTTATTAGTACAGCTATATACAAAGATAATCAATGGATTTACTCAGTGTTTCCCTCCTTCCTTGGAGACAAGAAATGTACTTGGGAGAAAATAACTTTTTACTGAAGTATGCAAAATTCACATAGCATTAACAGTGATATATATTCCCAGGTCACCAAATATAAATAAAGGACCCCACCTGCCAAATAATAAATCACATCTTAAAAATACCTCAATTTCTGCTCTAGAGAAAAATATACTGCAATAACGAACTCAGTAAAAAAATATATACACAAATCCCCAAATACTAAGCAGTTATTTTTAGTACTATCTTTTTCCTCACCTTATTCCTATTAACACGCTAAAACTGATTAACGCTTAACACAGAGATACTAGCTTTTCTGATTACAGATATCCCCCTCACGGGTCATGGGTTTCTTCCTATGGATCCAAGATTCAGTCAAGTCATTGACACAATGCTGGCGACGGCAAAGGCAGCATCAGAGGAACTATGGGGTATGTTTACTAAACTGCGGTAATGTCACCCGTGTTAGGTTCCGAGGTAAAGGTACAGATGTCCATATAAAGGTGTGGGCAGTGCATCGTTAAGCAAGCCGTATCAGCTAACGCACGTTACAAGGCACCTTAGACTAACGCGCGTCATAAGGCACCTTACAAGGCACATTACAAGGCACCTTGTAAGGTGCCTTATAAGTAAGGTGCCTTATAAGGTGTCTTGTTAGGTGCATTATAAGGTACCTCATAAGGTGCCTAATAAGGCGCCATGTAAGGTGCCTTATAAGGTGCCTTGTTAGGTGCCTTGTAAGGTGCCTTGTTAGGTGCCTTATAAGGTGCCTTGTAAGGCGCCCTATAGGGCTCCTTAGGCTAAGCACTGTATTAGGCACCCCTGGACAAGGCACCGTAGAAGGGACCCTTGGCTATGGAACCATAGGTTAAGGTGGCCTAACAAGGTTACGGTGCCCTAGGTTAGTGTGCCCTAAGGGCTGTAAGGTGCTTCAGGATGACATGCATGACCTGTGAAGCACAGAGACAGATGTAGCCCTAACACTAGATAGAGCACTGAGGAAAGGCAATGAACAGGTGAGTGAAGGAGGGAGAGCTGGGAGCTCCTAGACCTGTAGACCTGCCATATCTGTGGGCATCCCATGTGGCTGCCAGTACTGTTGACAAACATGGTGGGGGCAACTGTACCACAGCACAGGGTGTTGGCAATGTAAAGTACTGGAAAGACAGTTGGTGGCAGACGATGGAAATACGTGTCCCCCAGTGGAGGCGGAGGTGGCAGGATAGTTACAATGATGGGTGGTCAGAGGAGTGGTAGTGCCATGCAGATCAGGCACAGGTGAGCCAAGCATGAAGAGGCACAATGCAAGAAAGGGTACCAGTGCAGGACATGGGGTGGCAGCCTGCACAGGAAGACAGGACTGCGCAGGACAAGACAGCTGACAGATGCAGAAAGATGGACGGAAGGATTGTTGGCAACAGTGGTGAGGGTAATATGGGCTGGCAGCACGGATCTGCAAAGATATGACTGTTACAGGCATGTAAAATATCTGAGTTGAACAGGAATGAAAAGAAGGAACAATGAGGAATCAAACCCATGATCACTGTTTAGAACATCATTGTATTAACCAGTAGGCTATACCTCTATGGCTTGCTGCACAGCAATGGCTGGGTACAGAAGGACTGCAGGTCACCGCACAAACCATCAGCTCTGTGTGCCAGGATAGGGTAACCCCACCAGCACCCATGATGCAATGCACATGCAGAACAGCGGTCTACAGCTGATCACCAGATGGGGTCTGCACCTCTCCGGTACTGCAGCATGGTAAGATGGACTGACAGTGCGTGATACTGGCACAGAGTAGCTACAGACCATGCCATTGTGCAGGTTCTGTGTTCACCCTGAGAGTTAGGATGTGCGCACAGCACTAGGTCCGCAGTACATGTGGTGCTAAAGATAGGTCTTGCTGCACATTCTCAGCACTGCCAGAGTGTGCCAGGTGTTCCTAATACTGCACTTGAAAGTATTTCTGTGTTCTGCAGTCACATGTGGCCCTGTGGGGCCAGACAGCATCCAGATTAGTGCATACCCAGTGTTAGGGTCTGGCTGCCATGGGCACCTGTTATCAGGGCAGAGGAGTGTCTAAACTCGCATGAGGTGGCTGTAGCACTGTCTCTACAGGTCAAAGTGGTATACACTATATACCCCAAATGACCCACAGTCACCCATTTTGTAGATGAGGGAGTGGAGGGACAGTTGCCTGAGCCCTGGCTGTAGGATAAGCAACCACAGTCCTGTTGGTAGAGGACAGCCCTCCAGGGCTGGTGGGCCAGAGCCATACCTATGACTGTGGCAGACCAGCAGTAATGCTTGGGATAAGCTGGGGAAACCTCAACTGCCCTACATCGCAGTCTGCCATTCACCAGCAGGCAGCATCCTACAAGGTGCTCCAATCATGTGCAGACTAAATGCAGACAGTCCATTAGCCAGTCCATAGTGCATGCTTACAGGGGAACCCTGTGCACCCAGAGATGGGATGTACAGTACAGACACCAAGCAGGTATCTCAGTGATTGTGTCCCAAAACTGGGAACACACAAGCATAACTGAAAACATATAGTGTTGAGCACTATGTGGGAGCATAGACATGCTATGGTCACTGCTCAGTCAGGGTGAGAGTGACCTCACAGCATGCCATGCTGTGGCCACCCTGTCCATGCAGGTGATGGTCGGGTACTACAGTGTCCCAGCCATTGCCCTACACCTGTGGGGATGCATCCTGCCAATCCACCCTGTCCAAGCCATACTCACAATACCTTGCACCTCATTATGCACATTTGCAGGCTAACGCTGGTAACAGTGGGACATTGTGGGACCAGAGTGGTGTAGGCAGGCACAAAACAATTGATAGACCAGGGGTGGGGAACCCTGGTCCTGGAGAGCCGCAGACCAGTCAGGCTTTTGGGATATCCCTAATGAATATGCATGAGATATATATGCATTAGAGATATCCTGCCAACCTGACTGGTTTGTGGCCCTCCAGGGCTGGATTTGGAGACCCCTGCCTTACACCTCTGTCATTTAAGATTGTGAGTGGGCAAGGTGCAGATGTCCTAGACATCGAAAGGGAATATAGAATGTGTCACATTCCTCCTCGATTCTCACCACCACCAAAAAGTTGTCTAATAGACAATATTTTGGTGGTGGTGAGAAGTGAGGAGGAATGTGACACATTCTATCTAACCTTTTTGATGTCTTGGACATCTGCACCTTGCCCACTCACAATCTTAAATGACAGAGGTGTAAGGCAGGGGTCTCCAAATCCAGCTCTGGAGGGCCACAAACCAGTCAGGTTGGCAGGATATTTCTAATGCATATATATCTCATGCATATTCATTAGAGATATCCCAAAAACCTGACTGGTCTGCGGCTCTTCAGGACCAGGGTTCCCCACCCCTGTGATAGACGTACAAACCCTTATTGCAGCATTGTGCAATGATAGGGGTGGTTGGCAATCCTGCTCATCACACTGGTCCTGATCACAGTGCCAACACTGCTAAACTGTTCAGGGGGTAGTAGTAGTGCTCTGCTGATAACTGCAGCTCCATGCTGGAGCCAACAGCCTGACTCTCCATGAAACTTTGGATAGTGGAGCCTGTGTGAGTGGGTGTTTTGACCCCTGTTTGACGCGCCTTTAAAGTTTGCACATGTTGATGTTGTATCTGCATAGTAGGGTAAAATGTGGGGAGATGCTCTGTGGGATCCACAGCAGGGACTTGCACCTGTGGCCCTCTGTTTCCTTCTCTCTTCATTTATTTAGTAACTTGATAACTTCACTGCTGCTGATTTCTGGGCTTTTCCAGCTCTGGCACGATCCAATCCAACCTGCGTACTAAGATCTTGAATTCATGGTTACCAGGGCTCATTTTTCTCATTTTATATCTTCCCTAATCAATAAACTGGTCATAGCACTGACCAAATAAATCAAGTATACAGATATTTACAATGATTTATTCTTTTGTGGGTGTGTGAAAATTAACTTTGATTCATGATTTTTGTTATGTTTATTCTATTGTAATGGCTGTTTTAATAAATTGTGTATGCATGTATGTTTGGAAACTACTAAGATTTTTAGATGGCCTGCATATAAATATTAAAATTAATTAAATTTATGCACATGAGGTCCAACGACTATGTAAAAACTTAGGGGTATGTTTACTAAGCTGCGGTAATGTTACCCACATTAAGTTCCACGGTAATGGTACGGATGCCCATATAAAGGAGTGGGCAGTGCATCGTTAAAGCAAGCCGTGTCAGCTAATGCACATTACAAGGTGATAACACATGGTACAGTGCATGGTACAGTGCACCATGGACCCACCGCGCGTGAACACCACAGCGGATGGCAAGCAGCAGCACGTCCGAAGGGGTTGCAATCAAAGGTGCGCTGAGGGATGTGCAGACATGGTGCCACATGAGAAACGTAGCCGTAGGTATAAGGCCATAGACCAAAGGCAACTGATATCGCAGTCTGTAATGGGGACGTGAGCCATAGTTAACACATGTACACACACCATGAAAGGGTGTGCAATGAACCCAGCATGCAGAGGAGTAAACAACAGTAACGGAAAGGGCGTCAGTGGTCTGTCTGAAGGGATATGTGTGAATGGTGTGTGTATAAGGGCAAAATGGGCAAGGAATCCAAAAAGGAGTAAGAGGGAATTGAACCAGTACACGGAGGAGTCCAAACACAGCTCACCGACACCAATACCAAACCACTGAGCCACCTGCTCACCAAGATAGCCCAAAGAAAGAGAGCATATGTAACAGCTAGCATTTGACAGATAGACTGCATGGAGAGGGCACTGCAGTATACAGTGAAGAGAAGGAAAGGTGTGTGGAGAAGGGACAAAGCCGGAGCCATTGTATGGTAAGGAGAGCAGAACAAACAAAGGAAAGGAAAAGGAACCTGTGGGACCCAAACCCACAACCTATGCTGGTTCCATGCACGTCTGCAACCACTATCCCAAACAACCACAATAAGCTCAATGCAAATATGTTCCACCGAGTGGCCATCATGTCTGTCAGATTATCACACAGTAGTGCGGCGTATGCATGTTGTGGGCAACGCGCGTAGCAGGGCATCTGTCATGCAGCGCACACAAGAATGTGGGTGACGTTACAGACCTTCCTACATGCTTTATATGTCTGAGTGCCTTAGAATATGTGATCGGATTATGGCACATAACAATGCACATCCCAAACAGACATCACCTGCATTATTGTGTGCACTGTAACACACGTAAGATACAACACACATACATTACAATACAGCACACTATCTGCCCATTGCCCCTCTCCTGTACCCCCACTAGGTCTAGGACTACAACTGTACCCCAGCCCCAAACCACAGCTTGACATTCACCAGCAGACAGCCTGTACCTACTGCACCACACCAGGTGACCCAGCTATGCACAAACTAACCGCAGGCACTCCGCTAGCCAGTCTATCCTGCATGTTCACAGTGGAACTGTAAGGCCCCAGAGCAGGGGCACACACATATCATCTGGGATAAATACCATGTAACACTATGCGGGAACATAGCCGTGCCATGGTCACTGTTTGGTCAGTGTGAGAGTGCCCTAACAGCAAGAAGTGCTGTGGCCACCTTCTCCATGCAGGTGGTGTTTGGGCACTACAACGTCCCAGCCATTGCTCTACACCCTCTGCAGATGCATCCTGCCCAGCCTGCCCTGCTCAGGCCATACCCACAATGCCTTGCTCCTCATTATGCACATTCGCAGGCTAACGCTGGCAATAGTGGGACATTGTTGGCCCAGAGAGGTGTAAGCAGCCACGAAACAATGGATAGACATACACACACACACACACACCTACTTCAGCATTGTGCAAAGATAGGGGTGGTTGGCAGCCCTGCCCACCACACTGGTCCTGATCACAGTGACGACATTGCCAAACTGTGCAGGAGGTAGTAATAGTGCTCTGGTGATAAATGCGGCTCTGTGCTTGGGCCAACAGCCTGACTCTCCATGGAGCTTTGAATAGTGGAGCCTGTGTGAGTGGGTGTTTGCACCCCTCTTGGTCGCTGCTTTGGGGATTGCACATGTTGCTGTTGTATCTGCATTGTAGGGTAAAATATAAGGACATGCTCTGCAGGATCCACAGCTGGGACCGAACCTCTGACCCTCTGCTCCAGGACACACTGGCTGTGTGTATTGCACCACACTGTTGCCACAGAAGAATGGCAGTCCCTGGGGCTACCTTACTTCGCCTCAGCCAGGCCTTTTCTGTTGCACTGCACACCACGTACTGGTATAGGGCATGGCCTGGGTGCACTGCAGGCAGGTGCCACTGCCCCCTCCAGCACCAACACATGCCCCCCTGCCATGCCGCCTGGGCATTTGCTGTCGGTGCTGGTAGTGCACAGTCCCAGGCCATCCACTGTGCAGGTAGGTGGTCGCCTAGGGGGCGGGTCTGGGTTGGGGAGGCATAATGGATATACTCACATCCCCCCCATCACCACTTACCATTATTATGTCCCTTCCACATGGGGGAGGGATGGCTGGGGGGATGTCAGGTCAGTGTCCTAGCAACTATTGGCTAGGGTGAACCAGGTAGATGTATGTGGATTGTGTTTGGCCTTGGTCATCTGCTGTCTTGCTGATTTCCAGTTTCTATGTTAAGAACATAAGAACATAAGATATGCCATACTGTGTCAGATCAAGGTCCATCAAGCCCAGTATCCTGTTTCCAACAGTGGCCAATCTAGGTCATACATACCTAGCAGTTTCCCCATAAGACACAGGTTCCACAATGCTTGTATTGGGTCAAGCAGTGATATGTTCCTATGTGCCACCTAGGCAACATCCTTGTCCACCCTATGCCCCATCTTCCCCACTACATGTCCCGCCTGCAGCCCCCTGTGCCCCATTTGCACCATTGCTATAGTGGCCGTTCATACTTGGGCACTATGCTGTTGCTGGATATGGAGAACTACTATCATGTTTCTTGGGCTCCCTGCCTATGTTGTACATTGCGGACGCTGAAATGGTTTCAACCTCCTGCATATCTGCAGCTAGAGACAGGTTTTCATTCCCGGTAATGTTCAGCCCTTCAGTACCCCGCGTTAGTGCCGCTGGAGCTTCTCCCCGCCCACTCCCCGCCCTTTGACCCCTTCACTCTGCCCTCTCTCCGCCTTCTGTGGGAATTACCGCTGACGATACTGTTAATGCGCGTTAGGTACCCTTAACGCGTGTTAATGTTACCTAACATGCGTTAATGTTGCTGCTGCTATGTTAACACGATTTAGTAAACATACCCCTTAGTCTATTGCTATTGTGATTAAAAGGACACGCACCTCCAGTTAAGATGTTCTTGCTTGGAGGCATTTTGTCCGACAAAAAAATCTATTTTCGTAGGTTTCTGTTTTTCTGAACCTGCCTCTTGTTTTGATTGTTTGTGAGGGACTGGCAGGATTTTTGGCCCTTGAGGGGTTTTTTTTGAAGTGATGTTAAATGTTAATGATTTAATGTTAAAACCTATGCAAATGAGGCCCCGCAGTAAGTCTCCGCAAATGGCTTCACATGACCCTTGGGCCACCCCTGCTCACATGACCTGAATCAACTAATGAATGATGGCTGTAATGTTTAAAATGGCCATATTCACTCTCTATTCCATTATCACAATGGCGAAGACAAGAGAGCTGCCTGAGACCATCAGAAAAGCCATTATCACCAAACATCAAACTTCAAAGAGATAAAAGGTCATCTCCAAAGCCCTTGGGATTCCTGTGTCTACAGTGTGCAATGTTATTAAGAAGTTTTCTGCTCATGGAACTGTCAAGAACCTCCCAGGATGTGGTGGGAAGAGCAAAATGAATCCAAAAAATCTTTGAAGGTCAGTGCGAACTGTTGGAAAAACACCACATACAACATCCAAAGAGCTTAAGGCTTACCTGGAGCAATCTGGAGTGGTGGTTTCAACCCCACCCATAAGCCACACACTAAACAAAGAAGGACTTCATGGGCAAAGGCGAAGAAGGACCCCACTGCTCAAAGACAGACATAAAAAGGCATGCCTGATCTTTTCCCAAATTTACCTTGAGAAACCATAATCCTTCTGGGAATATGTTCTGAGGACAAATGAAACCAAACTTGAACTCTTTGGCAATGCAGACCAGCAATACATTTACAGGCAAAGAAATGAAGCTTATAAAGAAAAAAAACACCCTTCCTTCAGTTAAATATGGTGGAGATTCCATAATGTTGTGGGACTGTTTTGCTGTCTCAGGAACTGGAGGCCTGGAACATATTAAAGGAATCATGAAGTAAGAGGACTACCAAAGTAATTTTGAGTGAAATGTGATACCTAGTGTCAGAAAGCTAGGTCTGGGGCGAAGGTCATGGGTACTCCAGCAGGACAATGACCCAAAACATACATCCAAAAGTACAAAAAATGGTTAAAAAGGAACAAATGGACTGTTTTAAACTGGCCAGCAATGAGTCCTGATCACAGTCCTCTCGAGAACCTTTGGAAAGAGCTGAAATCTGTCATTAGCAAAAGGAATCCTGGAAACACTCATGAGCTGAAACAAATCGCAGTTGAAGAGTGGGAGAAATTTACAGCACACATGTGCTAAACTTAAAGATAGCTACAAGGAACATTCGGAGGCTGTCATCACTGCCAAAGGCTATGCAACCAAATATTAATGAAGGGTGCCATTAACCTGTCCATACTGTGCTTCCTCACTTCTGGGCAGAATTTGGACATCCCCTAGAACTGGACAATTGGTGACTCGGCGATGGCAGACTGATTGTACTTCATTGTTTGTGGTCTATATTATAATATGCCCCTGCCTTTTCATAAATGTTGGCAGAACTACACGGCAGATTAAAATTTGATTGGGGGAACATGATCCTGGTTTCGTCAAAAAATCATGTCTGCCCCGATAGTTGAACACTGCCTTGCACATGATCACAGTTTTGAGTACCTTCAATGGTCAGTGATCGATTATATCCCCCTTGATCCTAGGGGGGGATCGAACCGCTAAACTTCAAAAGTGTGAACAGAGGTGGATATTCCGGCTGCAGACAGTGGCACCTTTGGGTTTGAATAAAGAGGTTGACTGGCATAGTGTAATGTGATCTTCTACCTTTGTGGCTGTGGGCTTCCCCTGATCAGTGGGGAAGTCTTCACTGTTTTCATTGGGGTTTTGTTTGGGATTGAAGGGTTTGGATAGCCAATGAAAAATGTCTCTGCCCTTTAAAGGATCAGCTGGGTTATGACCCGGCGTTTTATGGCGGTTACTGAATTGTTTGAAGAAAGCACTTGATACAGGGAGGCATTCCCGAAACGCGCGCGTCGTGTGTGGATCTGAAAATCGTGAATTCTAATTGAGCTAAGTTTTTGGAAATTAATTTGTGTGTTTATTAAAATGGACAGAACCGTATGGGAGTATTGATCAAAAATTTGTACTTACCTACGGCGATGTCCGACAAAAGAATGAGTATTGTTGAAAAACATTTCTTGGGAGCATTTTGGTGATTTTGTAGTATGTGTCTGTATTTATCACTGAATCTGGGATACTGGTGTTGACTGATCAACCTGTCCAGGGCATATTTTGTTTTTCTCTCAGAAATTACTATGTCTAAGTTGTTGTTGTATAGCTTTGAACATACTATAAAAGTGTTATAATGACATACAGAATATTTCCAATTATTTCTCAAGATACTTAGCACAATATACCTAAAGTGCAAGGGTGCCAATAATGTTGACCACACCTGTAAGATAGAGACAGAGGAAGAGAAACTCCTCTCACCTCAAGAAGACAAAGCCTCTGCAGAGAGAGATAGCACAGTTACTTACCTGTAACAGGTGATCTCTGGGAACAGCAGGAATTAGTCCTCACATATGGGTACGTCGGTACCGATGGAGCCCGCACGGGAAAGCTCCCCAGCTTCCCAGAAGGAAAGCTTTTGGGGCCTCCAACTGCGCATGCGCGCTGCCTTCCCACCTTCCTGACCAACTCTCCTCAGTTCGAGTTTAAAGCTGAGATAATAGAGAGAGGAAAGGAAAGAGAGAGAGAGAGATACAACTCCTAGGGGAGGTGGGTGGGTTGTGAGGACTAATTCCTGCTGTTCCCAGAGATCACCTGTTACAGGTAAGTAACTGTGCTATCTCCAGGAACAAGCAGGAATAAGTCCTCACATATGGGGACTCCCTAGCTAAGATGCCCGGGAGATCCCCTCAAGGGTATGAGACCCTGAAAGTTTCCTCATCTTCCTATGGATCTCAGGCATCCATTCAGGGAAGGTGGGCTGGAGTTGTTCAAGAATGAAACAGGTGTCTGAGGACAGCCTGACCAAACAAGGCATCCCAGCGGGAGTCCTTGTCCAAACAGTAATGGGCTGTAAAGGTATGAACCGAGGCCCAGGTGGCTGCTCGACAGATCTGGTCAATGGAGACAGAGTTTAGATGAGCCATAGAGGTGGCCATGGCCCTCACATTGTGAGCGGTGACATGGCTCTCCAGAGAAAGGTTCTTACTCTGGTAAGCAAAAGAGATACACTGAGCAATCCAATTGGAGAGTGTTCTTTTAGAGACTGGAAGTCCTAAATGAGAAGGATCAAAAGCAACAAAAAGCTGAGAAGACGTTCGATGTTGCTGTGTCCTGTGGAGGTAAAAGGCAAGAGCTCTTTTACAATCTAGAGTATGAAGGGTCCTCTCTGCACTGGATGCATGAGGAGCTGGAAAAAAGACAGGTAAATATACCTCTTGATTAAGATGAAAAGGGGAGACCACTTTAGGCATAAAGTGGGGATTGGTCCTAAGGACCACCTTATCATGATGGAACCTTGTATAAGGTGGATTAGCCACTAGAGCTTGCAGTTCACTGATACGGCGAGCTGAAGTGACTGCAATAAGAAAAATAACCTTCCAAGAAAGAAATTTCAAGGAGGTAGTGGCTAAGGGTTCAAAGGGTGGCTTCATAAGCTGACCAAGAACCAAGTTTAAGTCCCATGCCACCGGAGGAGGTCGAATGGGAGGTTTAGTTAAGGTTAGGCCTCTCATGAATCTTGCAATAAGAGGATGAGAGGAAACAGGTTGTCCATTGATGGGCTTAAGGGATGCTGCAATAGCACTCAAATAGACTCTTACCGAATTCGTTTTGAGTCCTGCATTGGAGAGATGCAGGAGATATTCCAAAAGAGAATTCAAAGGAAGTGCTAGAGGGTTAAGACCCTTTTGAGCACACCAAATGGAAAATCTTTTCCATTTAAAAGCGTAAGAACGCCTAGTGGAAGGTTTCCTAGAGGCATGGAGGATATCCTTCACTTGCTGTGAAAGATTGAAGTGTTGAAGGTCTAGGCCTTCAGTAACCAAGCTCTGAGGTGAAGGGACTTGGGGTTTGGGTGCCACAAAGTCCCCTCCTCCTGAGACAGAAGGTCTGGAGCCGCTCCCAAGTCCAGGGAGGGGGCTTGGGAGAGATGCAGAAGTAGAGGGTACCACACTTGGCGTGGCCAGCGTGGAGCTATGAGGATCATGGACCCTTGATCCCTTTGAAGTTTGAACAGAGTCTTGGGAATCAAAGGAATGGGTGGAAAGGCATATAGGAAGCCCTGACCCCAATGAAGGAGGAAGGCATCCTTGGCCTGAACTCCCTGACACGGAATCCTGGAACAGAATCGGGGAAGTTTGGCATTCCACGGACTTGCAAAGAGGTCTATGTCCGGGGTCCCCCATTTCTGGAAGATTCTGAGTACCTGATCCATGTGTAGGGACCATTCGTGTGGAAGCAGAACTCGACTGAGTCTGTCTGCCCAAGAGTTTTGTATTCCTGGAAGATATACTGCCAGGAGATGGATTTGATGCTCTCTGGCGAAGGCCCATAATCTTAGAGCTTCGTTGCAAAGTGACAGAGAGCCAGTCCCTCCTTGTCTGTTTATGTAAAACATGGCTACTTGATTGTCCGTATGAATAAGGACCGTCATGTTGCTGAGAAGGGTATGAAAAACTCTGAGAGCTAGAAAGATTGCTCGAAGTTCCAAGTGGTTGATATGAAGGGTGGTCTCCTGTGGAGACCAAGTGCCCTGAGTGGAGAGATCTTGAAGATGAGCTCCCCAACCTGTTTGGGAGGCATCTGTTGTGAGGGTTGCTTGGGGCAACAATGGTTGAAAGGGGGCCCCCAACAACAGATTTTGAGTGGACATCCACCATTGGAGAGACCAAAAGAGACGTTTGGAGTTTGCTATTTGGTCTGAGAGAGCTCCTGATGCTTGAGTCCACTGGGTGGACAAAGTCCATTGAGCTGCTCTCATATGTAGGCGAGCATAGGGCACCACATGTACTGTGGAGGCCATGTGGCCTAATAGTTGTAGCATCTCCCTGGCAGTCAAGTGGCTTCTGGACTGAGTCTGGGAGGCTAAGTGCACTAGACGTTGGCAACGGGCCTGAGGAAGATAGGCCCTTGCAGTGGTGGTATCCAACCAGGCCCCTATGAATTCCAGGGACTGAGTAGGGGTGAGTTGAGACTTTGGCAGATTGATCACAAGTCCCAGATACTGCAGAATGCGTCTGGTGTGATCCAGGGAAGTCTGAGCCTCGGACTGAGATGGAGCTTGGATGAGCCAGTCGTCCAGGTATGGGAAGACAAAATTTCCCAGGGCTCATAGAAATGCAGCTACTATTGCCATGCATTTGGTAAATACCCTTGGAGCAGAGGCTAGACCGAAGGGAAGTACTCTGTATTGGAAATGTTTTCCCTGGAACAGAAACCGTAGGAATTTTCTGTGGGATGGATGGATGAGTATATGTGTGTACGCATCCTTGAGATCTAGAGAACAAAGCCAATCCTGACTCTGTAGGTATGGAAGGAGAGTACCTAGAGAAAGCATCTTGAATTTCTCCTTGCATAGGAATTTGTTCAATTCTCTGAGATCTAGAATGGGTCTGTACCCCCCTGTTTTCTTGGGAATGAGAAAATAAGGGAAGTAAAACCCTGACCCCTGTTGAAGAAGAGGAACCTCTTCTATTGCCCTTTGGGCGAGAAGAGTGGTCACCTCCTGATCCAACAGGTTCAGGAGAGATGGGGGAGAATTGAAACATCTCACCATGGTATGGGGAGGAAGGCTGGAGAAATGTAGTTTGTAGCCCTCTCTGATGATAGAGAGGGTCCATTGTTCTGATGTGATTTGCTCCCATCTGGGAGCAAAATGAGTTAACCTTCCTGGAATGGTGAGAGGCTCTGGATGTTTTAGAGCCAGAAAGGTTAAGTTCTCTAGAGTTAAGTCAAAAACCCTGAGGGGGTTGGGACTGCTGAGCTGTAGCAGCCCCTGCAGGTTTTGCCCTGGCCTGTTTAGGCTGCTGACGCTTAGGAGCAAAGCGAGCTGCAGAAGTTTGTTGGCCAGTATTTGTAGCAAATCTGGCCTTCTTATAGAAAGGCTTCTTGAAAGATTTTTTCTTGACAGGGGCAGAGGTAGACTTAGAAAGTCTATCTAAAGCAGCATTTTCTGCATCCATTTGGGTGGCTTTGATTTGCCACTCCTTACCAAACAGATTCTCACCTATACAGGGCAGATTTCCCAACCCATCCTGGATCCAGGGTTCTAGGTCAGAAGCCTGGAGCCAAGCAATTCTGCGAGCCGCTATGGCAATACCTGAGGCTCTGATAGCACCCTCAAAGGAGTCAAAGGCTGCTCTGTTGGAGAACTTTGAAATATCTTGGGTATGCTTTAGCAAAAGAAGGAACTCCTCCTTTCTATCCTCTGGGATAAAGGGGAGAAAATGGCGTATTTTCAATGCAATCTCCTTCAGAAACATGCCCATATAGAGGCTGTATGAGTTGATTCTGGCAATAAGCATACTTGCTTGGAAGATTTTTCTACCAAAAGCATCCAAAGTCCTACATTCTCTTCCTGGAGGAGTAGAAGAGTGTCTTTTGGTACTCTTTATCCTTTTCATAGCTGACTGCACCACAATAGAGTGGTGAGGGAGCTGAGGTTTTTGAAAACCAGGAGAAGGAGGGACACGATACATGGTGTCCAAACGACGAGAATGTGGAGATAGGGTGAGAGGAGTCTCCCATAAGTCCATCATGTGTTCTTGAAGAATTTCATGAATGGGCAAGGTGACTGCCTCTTTGGGAACCTTAGAGTATCCTAAAATATCGAATTTTTTTGCTCTAGGTTCTTTTTCAGAGGTTACTGAAATAGAGAGACCTTTAGCTACTTCAATGATGAAGTCTTGAAAGGACAAATCCTCTGGAGGAGACATTCTCCTCTTTGGAGAACAGGGCTCTTCAGGTAGAGTAAGGGATACTTCAGCAGAGTCATCTGATGAATCAGAATCATCAGAAGACTCGAAGTATCATCTGTTTGCTTCCAGGGATCGATAAGCGTATCGACCGGTATCGACATCGGGGGTACCCGGAACCGGATCGGTATCGGGGAAACCCCCGGAACCGGGAACCGGAATCGGTATCCTAGTCGATGTGGATGCCCTGGGTACTGGTATCGGTTGTGGTACCGGAACCGGAGTCGGTACTGCTGGCTGCGGTACCGAGGGCGTCGCAGCTCTAATAAAAGCCATAATGGCCTGCTGCATGGATTGAACTGTATGATCCATAGACTCCACGACTGTCTGGATGTCAGTACCGGAAGATTGAGCCTGTACCCCAGAGCAGTCTAACAGGTGATCGGTCGAGGCCGTGCCATCGATGTCAACCTGTAACCCCATAGGAGGAGCTTTGGAAGCCGGAGCTTCCCGCCGGGGTTGTTTGGCTGGGGCAGGGTCCTCAGGGTCAATCCCGGGGGCATCTCGATACTTGGAGGGAGATTTGCCCTTTGAGGACCTGCCAGAGGAATGTTTGGTTACCTGAGATCCATCAGGAGAGGAAGACCTCGAAGATGTCGATGCTGGAGTATCTGTAGAAAACAGCATGTGAAACTTGGCTGCCCAGTTTTGTAAGCCACGTTTAGACATCAAAGAACAGGATGGGCAATCCGGAATGGAGTGGTCAGGCCCCAAACATTTAAGACACCATTCATGGGTGTCTGTGACTGATATAGTACCGCTACACTTGGTGCATTTTTTAAAACCAGACGCTGGTTTCTCCATGAGGGAGAATTCTGTGAAGGCCTAGAGGCCTCACAGAACAAACACACCAAGTGGGAAAAAATAAGATTTTTTTTTTTTAAAGAAATAAAGAAAAAAGACCGGCGGTACCGGTCCGGAATCGGGGAAGGCAGACACGCGGCCAAAGAAACAAATTAAAATAACAACTTCTTCAGCGGTGACAGGAACACGACCTGCTGGCTCCGCGGAAAAAGAAGAACCGAGGAGAGTTGGTCAAGAAGGCGGGAAGGCAGCGCGCATGCGCAGTGGGAGGCCCCAAAAGCTTTCCTTCTGGGAAGCTGGGGAGCTTTCCCGTGTGGGCTCCGTCGGTACCGATGTACCCATATGTGAGGACTTATTCCTGCTTGTTCCTGGAGATATAGAGGAATCCTACTTATTTGACCAGTTAAGGCAATTTCTGAGATAGAGTTGAAGATCTGGGCATGAAACACAGAAACAGAGAAACATGACAGCAGAAAAAGACCACACGGCCTATTTAGTCTGCCCATCCATATCAGCTACAATAGTCCCCTTTATTCCTTTAGAGATCTTTGTGTTTGTTCCATGCTTTTTTGAATTCAGATACTGTCCTCGTCTCTATTATCTCTACCAGGAGACTATTCCAAGCATCTACCACTCTTTCTATAAAGAAATATTTCTGCATATTACTCCTGAGCCCCTTTCACCCTCATCTTATGTCCCATTGTAGAAGAGCTTGCTTTCATTTGAAAGAGGCTCTCCTCCTGTGCATTTATGCCACAGAGATATTTAAATGTCTATCTCCTCTATCCTGTCTTTCCTCTAACATATACATATTAAGATCTTTAAGTCCGTCCTCATATGCTTTATAATGAAGACCACTAAACATTTTAGTAGTCACCCTCTGCACCGACTCCATCTTGTTTATATCCTTTAGAAGGTGTGGTCTCAAGAATTGCACACAATACTCCAAATGAGTTTACGCCAGAGACTTTTACAGAGACACTATCACCTCCTTTTTTCTACTGGCCATTTCTCTCCCTATGCACCCAAATATCCCTATGGCTTTTCCCTTCACCTTTTCTATCTATTTAGCCACTTTAAGATCATCAGAAGCAATCACGGCCAGGTCCCGCTTTTCTTTCGTGGACAGAAGAACTTCTTTCGTGGACAGAGCGTATGCTGTACCGCTCCCTTGGATTTTTGCAGCCCAAATACATGATCCTGCATTTTTTACCATTAAATCTCGGCTGCCAAATTCTTGACCATTCTTCAAGTTTAGCTAGATTCTCCCGTGCTGCCCATTCCCTACCCCCTTCTAACTTCCCCGCACAACCGGCGGGGAATTTTTTCGGGGACAGGAGAAGCCACAAATAGTGGCTATTCGTGGCTCAGAATAACCCCCTGAATGTCTTAGAGATTAAACAATCAATGACAGAAGCTCTGTATGATAGACTGGTAACCCAGAAAGTGGTTTTGCTTCTAAATCCTAAGGCACCGAAGACTCCTTGATTTTATATAGTTCGCAAAATTCATTAGAATTTACAGTTACCTCCTGGATGACCAATTGTCTCCTCTTGTGGGGCATTGGAACCTTTTTCTATTTATCTAGACTCATATCTATGACCCTTAATGTCCTCTATTCCATCTTTTGTGTGTGACACCACACATTTTCTGAATTTGTTACACTCTTTTGGCACACAGGGCTTTCCACTAGAGGGATGACTAGTAATGCTTGATGTGAATTCCCTATACATCAGTATACCACAAGAGGAAGCATTAGAAGTTTTAGAGGAGGCAATGGGTAGAAGAGGGGATGTGACCCACTATCAATTGAGAATTCTTTTTTTTTTTTTTTTATTTGATATTTATATTTCCAACATCACACACAATACACCAAATCTTGACCCTCTTATATTACAAAAACCATCTATGCCTCTAAACCCCCCCCCCATTCCCATCCAACTGCTAAGCTAAATTGCCCGCCCCCCCCCCCCCCCAGTCTCCTTGTGGCAATCTATACAGTATCCAGGTGTATAACCAGGAACACACAATACCATGGAATTCAGCAAACTTACAACATTTTCCAGGCTAAGTCAACCTAGCTAGTGCTGCATACTCATCCAGGTAAAACCATTTATTGTACCCTGTAGGGGAGCCCGATACATCTGGACTCTTCAGCTTCCTCCCTCTACGCTGCAGCACCTGATCCTGCATTTTTTCGTAACGGACATACAGGCACATGGAGTTCCACCAATGAGTGGCATCCAGGTTGGAAAAGTTCTTCCAACAATTAACAATCATTTTAAGAGCTATAGCCATCATAAAGTTAAACACGTGACATTTATCCTTTGGCAGTTCCACCCTACTATCTGCAGAACGCAGCAAAACAGTGGACCAGGCCAATTGACCTTCAAAACAAAGGACCCTTTGAATTTTATCCCAAACCTGTACCCAGAATTCCTGAACATACGGGCAGCTAAACAGCATGTGCTTCCATGTACCAGGAGAGTCTCCACAGGACCAACATTTACTACCTGTCTTGGTGTCCCACTTTGCAAGCCTAGCAGGGGTGATATAGGCACGATGAGTTATGAAAAAAAGGGTTTGCGTTATCGACGCCCCCCTAGAGGCTTTATTCGTGCGTTCCCAGACCCCCTTCCAGGCTTTCTGTGATATCGAGGTCTCTAGTTCAGATTCCCAGGCTTTCTCTAGTCCCGCCAAAGGAACTGAAGCTCTCTCCCTCAACATAGCATAAAATCGGGAAGTTACACCCTTAATACCCAAACAAGCATCAACCATTTGTAATAATGTCCATTCAGGGGTGAGGTTCTCAGCTACCACTTTGGCTTTTAGGAGGCAATGTTTCAATTGTAGCCATTGAAAATAGCAGGAGGTAGGCAGGTTGAAATCCTGGACTAACTGCTCAAAAGTCTTCCAAGCACCGGAATCGACTAAGTGATCTAATATCCAGATTCCTCTACTTTGCCAGGCCTTCCAATCAATAACTTTGCGTCCAATTTTGAATTGAGTATTATACCATATGGGAGACTGCAGTGAAAGAATCTTATCCCGAGCTAAGTCATCCTCGAGACTGCGAAAAGCATCCTGCGTAGCCCGGATCACTCGCCCTGCCACGAAAGAGTCAGGTAGCTTCATTCCTATGAGGATACCTAAGGGAATGGGAGCTACAACTTGCTCTTCAACCATCAGCCAGGTCGGCTTCCCCTCGCCGGAACCCTCTACGGTCCACCGTGCCCCCTGCTTCAATTTGAACGCCTGATGGTACTTCCTAAAATCCGGAAATTGCACCCCCCCATCACATCTCTTCGCCTTTAGTTTCCTAGTCGCAATTCTTGGGGGCTTGCCCTGCCACAAAAATTTAACTAGTAATTTATCTAAGGCACTATAGAATTGAACCGGTAACATGATCGGTAGCATTTCCAGAACATAATTGATCTTAGGGGCCAAAACCATTTTGATGGATTCAAGCCTACCCCACCAAGATAAATGGAGGGGGGACCATTGCGCCGCAAATGACTTCACGGACTCCAGTAATATTCTAGTATTGACCTTTATGGTCTCGTCTAAATGGCAATTATATCTCACCCCCAGATATTTGAAAGTCTCTGAGACCCATGCAAACGGCGTGGACTCAATGGCAGCCCTACCTGTCCATTTGTTCATCGGGAACGCTATAGATTTCGACCAATTTATCTTATAACCAGATAGCTGGGAATACTCTGCTATTACCTGCATCATCACTGGCAATGAGGCGGGGTGGACAAACAATAACACATCATCAGCATAAGCCGATATTTTAACTTGCCAATCGCCCACCTCCACCCCCTGAATCTCACTGGACTGCCGAATCATCAAGGCTAAGGGCTCTAAAGCAATATTAAATAAGAGGGGGGAGAGGGGGCAGCCTTGCCTGGTACCCCTATGCAAAAGTAGGGGAGATGAAACTAAGCCATTGGCAAGAATGCAGGCAGAGGGGTGGGCGTAGAGCACTTTTAGCCAGCGGATGAACTGTTCCCCAAAACCGAACCACCTCAAAGCGTGATTCAAAAAAGCCCATTCTAGCCGATCAAAAGCTTTTTCAGCATCCAGGGACAAACCCACCAAAGGCATCTCTTGACTCTCTGCAACAGCCAGCAAATCCAGCAAGAGCCGCGCATTATCCGCTGTCGAGCGGCCAGCGATGAAACCACACTGGTCCTGGTGAATCAAGCATGGAATGACTTTCGCCATTCTGTGGGTTAATACCGTCGCATAGATCTTATAGTCGGCGTTCAGTAAAGAAATTGGACGATAGTTCTCCACTTTCTTTGGATCCCGACCAGGCTTTTCCAAAACCACTATGGTAGCCTCATTGAAAGCGCCCACCATCGGCAACTGTGCTTCCAGCAGAGTGAAATACTCCAACATTTGGGGGATCAATTCCACCCCGAAAGTTTGGTAAAATTCAGAAGGAAGTCCGTCCGGGCCAGCTGCCTTCCCCGTAGCCATAGAGGCGACGGCATCTTGAACCTCCCTTACCGAAAATGCAGCGTCCAACTCCAGCCGCTGTGAGGTTGTGAGGCTAGGGTGCGTCACCCGCTCAGTCAGCTTCCGGAAGCCCTCCTCATCGCACTCCTTCTCTGACTTATAAAGATTCCCATAAAAGTCACGGAAAGCTTCGGCTATATCCAAGCTATTTGTTAAATCTTTCCGCCTATCATTGGTAATAACCTCTATTCGATTTCTTGCCGCCCGAGGGCTCAATTTAGTCGCCAACATACTCCCAGCCTTATTACACTCAACATAATACTTGGCCCGCTGCTGTCCTAGGGACTGTTCAGCCTCAGTACTCAATAACTGATTATACTGATATCTTAGTCTTTGCAGGCGTAACAGGATCTCCGCCTCCGACCTACTTATAAGCAATCTTTCCCCAGCCTTGATTTGGGCTTCCAGAACGTGCAGTTCGGCCTTTTTTTCCCGGTCCCTTCTAATTGTAAAGCTGATTATATTGGCCCTAATAAATGCTTTAAACGCCTCCCACCAAGCCCAGCCTGCTGTATCCCCAACAAGATTTTTGTCAAAATACTCCCGAATACTGGCCTTGATGTGGTCTTGAAACTGCCGGTCCTCTAGGAGCGACCTCCTAAACACAAATCCTGATTTGCGCTCCTCCTTCGCTCCCAACCTCAGATTAAGTGTAATGGCCGCATGATCAGAGATTTGCACTGCTCGTATATCGGCTCTGTCCACAGAGGGAATTAAAGTTTTGGAGATAAGGAAAAAATCTATACGAGAATGGGATCCGTGGGGAAGGGAGAAGAACGAATAATCCCTCTCCGCAGGATGCTTTAGGCGCCATATGTCTGAAAGATCAATATCGCCCATTAAGGCCAAGACTGTCGAAGTGGCAGACTGCTGCCTGTGAGACTTATAAGGTTGACAATCAAGCAGGGGATCTAACACCAAATTAAAGTCCCCCCCCCATAATAATTTCGTAATTGGACAAGGACTGGGCCACCTCTGCTATCTTCTGAAAAAACCTGACATCATCACAGTTAGGGGCATAAAGATTGATGAACGCAAGTTTCCTACCCAAGACATGCAAGAGCACTGAGGACCACCTGCCTTCTAAATCGGCCTGAGCCTGCTCCACCACAGGGGCCAGGCTCTTCCTTACCAGCGTGGCAACCCCATTTTTCTTCTGTGAAGCTGCAGAGTGAGACACCAGCACATACTGCCCTGTACCCAGTTTCTTTGCTTCCAAGGATTGGAGACGCGTTTCCTGCAACATAATAACATCTGCCTTTTCCTTGGTACAATAGAGTAAAATTTTTTTCCTCTTAATAGGATTGTTTATGCCCTTCACATTAAGGGATATACACTTAAGTGGACCCGGGATACAGAAGCAGGTCTGGTCTCATGACACTATCCTTAAGTTTGCTTAACTTCCAATTAAGACATACACTATGGTTATGCACTCTAACAATACACACCCCCAAATACCCAAGGCCACAAGGAGACACAAAAACCCCACTAGGGGGAAAAAAAAAGGGTGAACCATCACACCAAGAGTTCCCGCCCAGTAGCTCCCCCCGCCCTCCCCCCCCTGATTAATGACAGTAGTAATCAAACTTTTCCACCTCTCTTACTGTGATAACTATATACATAGTCAGATTAAACTATCTCAAAAGTTGCTGCCTCCACAGCAGATTTTACTGTCCTTTTGTCGCTGCCCTTCTCAGCCAACTATGGCTTCCCAGACAGTCCATAGACGACATTAGTCCAAACGTGCACCTTGCCACCTCACAAGGCATTTGACTTATGTCCTCCAGCATCCACAGCTGCGCTGCCATGAAAATCACTGCATAACAGCGGCTTCCTTCTCCTCCAGGAAGGCCCGCAGCTGAGCCGGATCCTCAAAGGTGCGGGTTTGGTTATGGAGCGTGACTCTTAAACTCGCCGGAGCAAACATTCCATAGCGGGCCTGAAGCAGACGCAGTCTTGGCCGAAAGGCTAAAAGTAACTTCCTTCTCTCCACTGTAGCCTTGTGAAAATCCGTAAAAAAGGCCACCTTCCTGCCCTCAAAAGTAAGGGGCCCTGCCGTCTTAGCTGCCGCCAAAATCTGCATCGCCTGGGAGTGCCGAAGCACACACATGATGATAGGGCGCGGCTGCTTGATATTCGGGCCTGGGCGTGTTGGGACCCGGTGGGCACGCTCTATCTCGAACGGAGAAACAAAGGTGAGTTTCAGCAAGCTTACAATGGTTGAAGCCAGGAAGCCATTAAGATCGGTTCCTTCCGCACCCTCCGGGATCCCTATCAGACGCACATTATTTCTCCGGGTGCGGTTGTTGAGATCCTCCAGGCTCCGCTCCAGTTGGCCAACCCTCTTGCTATTAGCCTTGATCTGCTTTACGCGCTCTTCCTGCCCGGCCACTTTAATCTCCAGCCCACACACCTTCTCCGAGAGTGAAGCCACTTGCTCTTTTATCTCTTTTAATTCATTTAAGTCCGCTTGCACTCCGCTTAGGGTAATGCCGTTCGTAGCCACCATCTCCTGCACTGCTCGTATCTCTGCAAGTAATTCTTGCATGGCCGCCGGGCCTTCCCGCGCTCCGGGTGTTTTTTGCGGAGAAGGTGGATCTTGTTTTGCCCGCTTTACTCCCGTATTTCCACTAGCAGTGTAATCCAACTTAACGGGCTTACCAGCAGCCATTGTCAGAGGGACCCGTTGCACTTCCAAGACAGCTTAGATGGGGGGAAAATCAGATTCAATCACAGAGGAAGGGTGAGGCTGAGGACTAAGCAGCCATCTTGATCCCTGCTGGCTCCGCCATCAATCAATTGAGAATTCTTATGCAACTAGCCTGGCTGGTGCTTTGTGAAACATTTTTTTTGCTACGGCAGCCAGCATTGGCAGCCATATTGGATGCTGCTATGGCAGCCATACACGGGCGTTGCGATGGCCACTTCAATAGCAAACCTGTATATGCATGCTCTGAGTCTTTATGACTTGCAAATTGTAGGTATCAGTATATACATATATGGATTTGTTATATTGATGATGTGTTTATGTTTTGGGGAGATTCTGAAGGAAGTTTGTTGGAATTCTATAATTGGCTTAACCAACAGGATTCATATATACAGTTTATGATGATACATGAGAACACTTTAATATCTTTTTTGGATGTTCAGATTTCTAGAACACAAGATGGGTCTGAAACTTTGGTCTTTAAGAAAAAGAGAGATAGGAATGCCTCCTACACTATGAGAGTGCACAACCTGAAAGATTGAAAAATGGGCTCCCATTCTCTCAGTTTTTGAGATACCCTAGGAATTGTAGTTTGGTACCTATGTACATTCATCAGTCCCAGAGGCTATCTAGAGCGTTTCATGATAGAGGTTACCCTCCTGGGATTATTGAGCGGGTCTGAATATGTGCCCTACATAATGATAGGTATTGGCTTTTGAGGAATCTAAGTTTATACATCTAGTTATTCAATTTCCTCCATTGAGTGACCAGTTATGAAAGTCTGTTAATGTCCACTTTCATTTTCTATCTACAATACCCATTTTCTTTTTATTTCAAACCTAGGACTGCATATACAAGAGGGCAGAACATACGAGACATAATAAGTCCAGTGATGCTTGGGGGGCATCAGATTTGGTGGTGTATGCATTTCTTTGTCCGTGTGGACTTCTTTATATTGGGGAAACCACGCAACAATTACGTACCCGTTTAATCGAACATCGTAGGAAGATTAATTATAGAGTTGAGGGCGCTCCACTTGTATTACATAGTCTTGAGACTAAACACATGTTTAATGGTTACAGATGTGTGGTACTAGATCATGCACCTCCGTTGCGATGGGGTGGAGACCAGGCTTTAAAGTTATTATGCAAGGAGCAGTTTTGCATATTTCATTTTGATACAGTGAACCCTAAGGGAATGTATCAATTTATTGACTGGAGAGTGTATCAGTGATTTATTAGTATTTTGGGTGGGTGTTTTCTGTTTTGTTTTATCATTATGTTTGCTGTTTTCCTGAGTTTTTATTCTGCTATTTTATCATTTTTATTTGAATTACTTCTGATTTCGCAGGTATGCAACTGATTGGCTGATTACAAGATGATGCAGTAGGTGTGCCCTGGTTAAGGAGATCCCTGCTGAGTCTTTATATTATGCAGGAGCGTCATTTTCATGTTCCAATGTCCAGCTGAAAGTAGTGCATTTTGAAGAACCCCAGAACCCCTACCCTAGCTCAAATTAATTCTCATTCAAACAAACCAAAAACCCCCATCCCCTACCCCCTCACCCCTCTTCATCTACATATCCCTTTCCTTTCCCCCAACTAATTAATGTAAATAGTTCTGTTGTAAATGTTCAACTATTGTTCAAATCGTTTTTGTTTTTGTTCCATGTAAAACAGATGTAACTACACTGTTACATATGGTTCTTTGTAAACCATTTTGAATTGCAAAAAAACGGTATATAAAATATGTTATATAAATAAATAAATAAATAAAGACAGATGCACTTTGGCTTTCTGGCACTGTAATGTGAGTAAAGCTGTATCTATATTGGTGGGTGCTGGCTTGCTATAGCATTGTGTTATTACTGTATGATGAGCTTATGCGGTGGTGTCTTAATCAGTGTTTGTATTTGGTATAAATGGCTCGGCTTTTGGAATGCAGTTCGACTCCCTGAAGCAGCCTTGGCAAAACGCTCGGTGCCAGAGTTAGACCACTTGTTGTTTAGTCGTTTAAGCTAAGTGCGATCTCTGCTTGTTTCTGCTAGAGCTGCATGTATTCCACAGAGATAGATAAAGCCAGGTTCTTGTGCCTAAGTGCTATCTTAAAGCATTCTTAGATTTATTACTTGGATTACCACACTGCTGGAGGTTTCTTATGACCTATGATGTAAAGGGTTAAGTGTATACTGTATGGAGCCAGTAACGGCCATTGCAGATGAATTGTGTATTTATATACTGTTTTGTGCCATTGCATTGGCGGTGTGAGAACACTGAGGTCTTTTTCCTCCAGTATTTAATTTTTTACTGTTTTCCACTTGCATTAGGCTATTTGTTTGTGTAGTTACTGGATCCTGTTTGCTTTTGGTTCAACACTTGTGTCAACAGGCCATTCTTGGCAAGATGTATTTTGGTTTAATATTGTTGTTGTACCATTGAATTAGAGTGGTGACTTGACTACAATTGGCTCAAAAAGAACAATGTTGGATCTTTGAATTGAATAGTTTGTGCCCATTTGGCATGAACGAGGTGACTGAATGGATGTCAATTATTATGTCACTGGTCAACAAATTTTTACAAAAGTCATGTTACTGAAATAAAAATAGTCATTTCTTATTAATTTGTATATGCTGAACACGAATATGACAGTGAAATTGCAAAGTTGGCTCTAGTTTTTTTGTAATCTACAAGAATTAATGTTTACATCACAAAATGCATGTCAATAGTAAATATAATAGGCCTTCAGTTAATACCTGTAAAAAAACAAGTCATAGTGGCTTGTTTACAAAGCTGCGGTAGCGTTTTCCGATCGTTATCGGAGCCGCGGCCCCATTGATTTCAATGGGCTTTGTAAACAAGCCCCATAGACTACTTCTTAGATTTATTCACCTGTCTCTTGTACAGCTGTTCGGGAGCTTCTCTGGGGAGTGTCCAGCAGTAGTCAGCCAGCATTGTAGTGGACCATTTTCCCTGGTATCTTTGCTCCATCATTGCGATATCCTGGTGAAAAAGTTCGCCTTGTTCATCACTAACATAAGAACATAAGATATGCCATACTGGGTCAGACCAAAGTCCATCAAGCCCAGTATCCTGTTTCCAACAGTGGCCAATCTAGGTCATACGTACCTAGCAGTTTCCCCAAAAGACACAGGTTCCACCATGCTAGTACTGGGTCAAGCACTGATATCCTGGGTCCCTTCTTAATAATGGTTTATGGACCTTTCCTCCAGGAACTTGTCCAAACCTTTTTTAAACCCAGCTACACTAACAGCCTTTACTACATCCTCCGGTAACAAATTCCAGAGTTTGATTACACGTTGAGTGAAAAAATATTTTCTTTTATTAGTCTTAAATAGTTTACCCTGTAGCTTCATTGCATGTCGCCTAGTCTTTCGATATTCTGATAACGTAAACAATCGATCTACGTTTACCCGTTCCACTCTGTTCATTAATTTATAGACTTCTATCATATCTCCCCTCAGCCGTCTCTTTTCCAGGTTAAAGAGCCCTAACCTTTTTAGCCTTTCTTCATAGGAGTATCTTCCATCCCCTTTACCATTTTGGTGGCTCTTCTCTGAACCTTTTCTAATAACGCTATATCCTTTTTAAGATACGGCGACCAGAATTGCACACAATATTCAAGGTGCAGTCTCGCCGTGGAACGATATAGAGGCATTATAATATCTTTTGTTTTATTTTCCATTCCTTTCCTTATGATACCTAGCATTCCATTTGCTCTCTTGGCTGCCGCTGCACACTGGGCTGAGGGATTTAACATGTTATCCACAATGACGCCTAAATCTTTTTCCTGGGTGGTGGTTCCTAATGTGGAACCTTGCATCGTGTAACTATAGTTTGGGTTGTTCTTCCCTAGGTGCATAAATTTGCACTTGTACACATTAAATTTCATCTGCCATTTTGATGCCCAGTCTTCCAATTTATCAAGATTCTCTTGCAATTTTGCACAGTCCTCTTAGGTTTTAACAATTTTAAATAGCTTTGTGTCATCTGCATAACACAGTTGTCAGGAAAGAAATCAAGATGGGAATCAAGGAAATGGATCTTTAGAGACATATTGCAGCCATGTTTCTGATACTGCATCAGCATGTCTTCTACTAGTTCCTTGTAGTTTTCTGCCCTAACATTCCCGAGAAAGTTTGTTGACACTAGGCGAAAAGCATTCCATGCTTGTTTCGCATCACCCTGCAGCAAGTTGTTGAACTGGTCATCTTTGAAGAGCTCTCGAATCTGAGGACCCACAAAAACTCCCTCTTTAGTCGAGGGAATTTTTCATGCAGGTATTGGAAAGCTGGCGAAGTGCAGTCCATGGCTTTCAAGAAGTTTTTCATCAAACCTAGTTTGATGTGAAGGGGTGGTAGCAGGATTTTGTGAGCCTCAACCAGAGCTGGGTGCTGGATATTCTTCTCTCCAACTGTTACATTTTGTCTGCGATTCCATTCCCTCTGCAAGTAATGCCAATCTCTTGCTCGGCTATCCCATTCACATAAGAAACACATGTATTTTATATATCCCTGCGGCAGTCCCATTAAAAGGGCAACTACCTTCAAGTCACCACAGAGGTGCCAGCTGCACTTGTTATAGTTAATGGAAGTCGGGAAGATGCTTTAAGTTATCGTATGTCTCTTTCATGTGGACGGCATGCACTACTGGAATAGATGGAAGACGGTTTCCATTGTTCAAAAGCACAACCTTCAGACTCAGTTTCGAAGAGTCTATAAATAGTCTCCAGTCTTGTGGGTCATGAGTGATTTTTAAGGCATTCATGAGGCTTTCAATATCGGAACAGAATAGCAGATTACTTTCCTTTCCGACTGCGTATAGTGCACTGCTGACGTCAGATGGCTTCAGCAGCGCTCTGGCAGTAGTATTGCATTGCATCAGAAAATGATGCAATCAACTCTGGATGATGTCTGCATGCTGGTATTGTGCAATGTGATGCAATATTACATCATTCAATGCTTATTTGGGATGTTGTTGATGTCACAAAATAAAGATTTTTTCAAGTACATTCGTAGCAAAAAACCTGTGAGAGAGTCAGTTGGTCCATTAGATGATAGAGGAGTTAAAGGGGCACTAAGAGGCGACAAGGTGATAGCGGAGAGACTGAATGAATTCTTTGCTTCGGTCTTTACTGAGGAAGATGTAGGGATGTTACCCTTGACTGAAGTGGTATTTAAAGGTGCGGAAGAATTGAAGGAAATATCGATACATCGGGAAGATGTATTACAACTATTAGATAAACTGAAGAGTAGCAAATCACCTGGGCCAGATGGTATACATCCAAGGGTTTTGAAAGTACTGAAATATGAGATTTCAGACCTGCTATTAGTAATCTGTGAACTATCATTAAAATCATCTCTAACACCTGAAGATTGGAGGATCGCCAATGTAACACCAATTTTTAAAAAGGGTTCCAGGGGTGATCCGGGAAACTACAGACCGGTGAGCCTCACATAAGTACCGGGAAAAATGGTAATAACCATCATAAAGAATAAAATTACTCAGCATGTAGATAGTCATGGCCTAATGGGAGACAGCCAACATGGCTTTAGACAAGGAAGATCTTGTCTTACTAATCTATTATGTCTTTTTGAAAGTGTGAATAAACAGGTGGACAAAGGTGAGTCGGTTGATATAGTGTATCTGGACTTTCAAAAAGCTTTTGACAAGGTCCCTCATCAGAGACTTTTGGCAAAACTAGAGTCATGGGATAGGAGGCAGTGTACTGCTGTGGATCAAGAACTGGTTGAAAGATAGAAAACAGAGGGTTGGGCCAAATGGCTAATTTTCCCAGTGGAGAAAGGTGAGTAGTGGTGTACCCAGGGATCTGTGCTGAGTCCACTGCTTTTTGACATATTCATAAATGACCTGGAAAGTGGAATAACGAGTGAGGTTATCAAATTTTCAGATGACACAAAACTATTTAAAGTTGTTAAAACCCAAGAGGATTGTGGAAAATTGCAAGAGGATCTTGATAAATTGGAAGACTGGGTATCAAAATGGCAGATGTGGAAAAGTGCAAAGTTATGCACCTAGGGAAGAACAACCCAAACTATGGTTACACAATGCAAGGTTCCACATTAGGAACCACCACCCAGGAAAAAGATTTAGGCATCATTGTGGATAACATGTTAAAACCCTCGGCCCAGTGTGCAGCAGCAGCCAAGAGAGCAAATAGAATGCTAGGTATCATAAGGAAAGGAATGGAAAATAAAACAAAAGATATTATAATGCCTCTATATCGTTCCATGGTGAGACCGCACCTTGAATATTGTGTGTGATTCTGGTCGCCGTATCTTAAAAAGGATATAGCGCTATTAGAAAAGGTTCAGAGAAGAGCCACCAAAATGGTAAAGGGGATGGAAGGATACTCCTATGAAGAAAGGCTAAAAAGGTTAGGGCTCTTTAACCTGGAAAAGAGACGGCTGAGGGGAGATATGATAGAAGTCTATAAATTAATGAACGGAGTGTAACGGGTAAACGTAGATCGATTCTTTACATTATCAGAATATAGAAAGACTAGGGGACATGCAATGAAGCTACAGGGTAAACTATTTAAGGCTAATAAAAGAAAATATTTTTTTCATTCAACGTGTAATCAAACTCTGGAGTTTGTTACCAGAGGATGTAGTAAAGGCTGTTAGTGTAGCTGGGTTTAAAAAAGGTTTGTACAAGTTCCTGGAGGAAAGGTCCATAAACCATTATTAACAAGGGACCCAGGATATCAATGCTTGACCCAGTACAAGCATTGTGGAACCTGTGTCTTTTGGGGAAACTGCTAGGTACGTATGACCTAGTTTGGCCACTGTTGGAAACAGGATACTGGGCTTGATGGATCTTGGTCTGACCCAGTATGGCATATCTTATGTTCTTATGTTCTTATGTCCTACGGATAAATTTACACGTTGAAACGTCAAAAATGAACTACATGCAATATCTTCAAAACGAGAGCCAATAAAATCTTTTTAATGTTATATTTGTGTTCAGCTCACCAAGGTACTACAGATTAGGGCCTTTTAAAGTCAGTAATGATTTCAATGTTTACCAGTGATTTGAATTGAGCAGTACCATCTATGATGTTTTTACTTTCAGTTTGTCCTTGCAGTTTCATCCAGAAAGGAAGAGCATATTTAAACACTGTGAGCTTTGGAAAATTTTACTTGCATGCAAGGAACCTCTTGTAATTTTTTTCTCCTTTTGAAGGAAAGTTCCCCTCCCGCAGTCAACTTGTATTGATGAATTTCGAGATGGGCAATGAGAGAGTTCTTTGAATACAGCGACAGCAACAGTGAAAAAGGATTAAGATAAGCATCTTTACTTTCCATTTAATGTTTGTGGTTGCTGGTGATATTATATATGAATTTAAAAATATAATATATTTCTTTATATATAATTAAATTAAAACAGAAAATAAAGAATCAAAGGGATCTATGATTGATTGGATTGGTGCCTAGCGGTGAATGGTGAGCAGTGAATGGTGGTTTGGCTGAGGCCCTCTTAAATAATTGTTTCCCTTGCTAAATTTTGTGGGCCTGATATTTAGCGGTGGTGGCTAACACTGCTAAAGTGGCTGGCTGCCGTGCTGAGCTTTAGATCCAGATATTCAATGTTGAGGCCATATATAGCTACCGGCATTGTGCATCTGAGGTGCCCAGATTGGCGGGAAGTGACAATATTCAGTTGCTGTCCGGTTAGTTTCAGTGGCAAAAGTTAAACCAACCTTTACTGTGCCTGGCTTTGCTATGTTGCGATAACTCCAAACACTGAGGCAAAAAACGCCAAACTCAGGAGCCAAACCCCCCCACCCGGCTCGGGAATATTCACACAAAATAAAGTGAGGAGAGCAACGGTTCTTTCACTATTTTTTGTTGGACCACATAATACCCTGTACCCACTGTTCCCTCTAAGCTGTGCGCGTGTGCGTGCGCACACACCTCGCCGAGCGAGCGCACATACTTTACAACAGAGCGCACAAAAATTACGGCTCTGATTCTGATAGAAAACAACACAGACGTCTTAAAATGTAAAAGTTATGATTGTAATTACTAGAAATTTACCGCTTCATTTAGTAATTGTCTATTTTCATTTAATTTGATTAAAATCAATGTGGTGTACATACTGTATTCTGACGTGTAGTCAAATTTTAAAGTATATAACTCCGAATGTCATTATGTGGCGCACAAAAATTTAACCTTCCTTCAAAAGTCGCACACAGCTGATATTTTATGCGCACACAGCCTACAGAAAATTAGAGGGAACATTGCCTGTACCGGGGTCATGAAAACCAGACTCCCAGACTTTGGTAAGTGATAGTCCGTTTTAATCAAACCAGCAGTGAGAAATATAAAATAAACTTAACTGCCACGGCCAAATCATCAAGGTGGGAGACACGACACAGTCCTGCGTTTCGGGCTCAGACTTCAATCTGCCCTGCTTCAGGTCAAACTGTCATCACCAATCAAACAGCCGTCAGTTCACAAATGAATGAGGAAAAGACTTTCAGAGAAGCACTTTTAAACATGGCGTCTGACGTCATCCGACGTACTAAACCAATCAAAAGATAAGAATAGAAAAAGATGAAAAGTTTCAGAGTGATCCCTAGGGAAGGGAATATGTAAAAAATCAATATTAGAACAGCCCAAAGAACTTACAAAATGCTGTGCCAATCCAGTTCCAAATTTAAACCATGAGGGGTCACGGTATTTAGACGAAAAATCCACCGTTGTAACTTCTGAGTCAGGTCCCCCCCACAGGGATTTCTTTTGTGTGAATGTTGCGATAACTGGCAGAAGCTGAATATTGCCGCTGCCTGGTTATCACTGGATGCTGCACCCAGAACACCCCGATGCTAACCAGTTAGCATCAGGGCGTGCAGTGGTGGCTCCCGCAGATATTCAGTGGCACTAATCCACTGAATATCCCGGTCAACGGGATTAACATGGTTAGCAGGTCCGGGCAGAGGCATTCCTAACAGGGGCTCTACATTTCAAGCAAAGGTAAGATTGTGCGGCTTTTTAATTACTAGCTCTCTACCTGAGAGTTCTTAAAAGGCTTTTGGTACATTTTTAAAACAAAGTTGCATTCTTTTTGGTGCTTTAATTGAAAAAGGGAAGTAGTTTTTTTAGTGGTGTAGGTTTAAAACTCTGCTTTTAGTATCTTTTTCAGCTCTTTGATGCTACTGACACCTCATCAGGAGTTAATGGGACTGATTACCTGTGAAAGAACTGAGGGCTGCATAAAAGTCTTCAGAGCCTTGCACTGTTGAGGCATTCCTATCAGGGGTTCTATATTTCAAGCAAAGGTAAGAGTGTGTGGCTTTTTAATTACTCTCTGCCTGAGAGTTCTTAAAAGGGTTTTGGTACATTTTTAAAACAAAATTACATTCTTTTTGGTGCTTTAATTCAAAAGGGGAAATTGTTTTTTTGGTGGTGTAGGTTTAAAACTCTGCTTTTAGTATCTTTCTTAGCTCTTTGAAGCTACTGACACCTCATCAGGTGTTAATTCCTTCCCTACCCCCCTACAACTCCCACCCACCCCATGTGAGCCATCTTACTTTATTGGGCACCTCCCCAATTAACTACACACAGGGACTTGGAACAACACATTTGGAACATACTTAAAAGAGATTTAGCTGCTTTTTTTCTGAAAGGACAGCTGGGAAAATGGCTGGTACTCTCTCTCTCTTTTGCTTCAACAGGTACCTACGCTCTACCAATGGCTGGGAAAAGTCATATCACCAAGGTTGTTGCCCCTGTTACAGCTTCTACTTCTGTCCAGACAGAGGTCTCAATGACAGTTGAAGAACCGGTTCCATGTGCAGGATACCTGCATGCTGAAGCTCTCAGGAAACACATGGAGGAGCTCTGAGAAGAGGTGGCGAGGCTGAGGAGCAATCAAGAAAGTGTGAAGTACATTGATTAGATGCTTCTTGAAATATCCCAGCTCTCAAGCAAAGGAGAAGATGGGAGCCAAAAGAATGACAAAGGTAGGGCATGAGTCACCAGGGTCTGAAGAATCACCAATCCAACTCCTCCAGCCCTTGAAATGAAGAACCATTATGCAGCACTGGAAGTGGAGGAGGTGAAATCATCCCTGGAAAGGGAAGAATCAGAGCTCGAACACCCCAAAGTTGCAGAATTAGTGACCACAAGGAAGCGAAGGGTAGTGGTGGTTTGTGACTCTCTTCTGAGGGGAACTGAGTCATCCATCTGCCGACCAGACTTGATGTCCAGAGAGGTATGCTGTCTGCCAGGTGCCAAAATCTGAGATGTTACAGAGAGTTTGCTGAGACTCATCAACTGACTATTATCCGATGTTGCTCATCCATGTCCGCACAAATGATACTGCCATGTATCTCTCTGTGAGTATCAAAAGTGACTTCAAGGCCCTGGGACCAAGGGTGAAACAGATAGGGGAGCAGATGGTGTTCTCTTCAATCCTCCCTGTTGAGGCTAAGGGCCAAGGCACAGAAGCTCGCATATTGGAGATGAATACATGGCTGCATGGATGGTGTCATGAGAGTGTTTTGGTTTCCTGGACCATGGGATAACATGAGGAGGGATCTAACTAAGCCTGTAGAATAGTCTAGAATTTGGCTAGAATGCAGGGCCGGATTTACCTATACGCCAACTACGCCGTGGCGTAGGGCCCACAGCTGACAAGGGCCCACAAAAATTGAAAAAATTGTTAGGGTTCTTAAAATTAAATTAAAAAATAAAATGCTGGCTGCTGCCGCGGCAGCATGGACTGTCCCGCGGGGCCCCCTCTGCTGCCGCGGAAGCATGGACTGTCCCACGGGGGCCCCCTCTGCCCGGCTGAATCCCTCCCTCCCTCCGTGCCGGCTTTGAGAGGCGCGAAGGGAGAGTGTCTCCCTCGCGTCTCTGTTAAGCCTGCAGGGGCTGATGGGAAATTTCCCATCAGCCCCTACGAGCTTAACAGAGACGCGAGGGAGACACTCTCCCTTCGCGCCTCTCAAAGCCGGCAGGGAGGGAGGGAGGGACGGATTCAGTCGGGTGGAGGGGGCCCCGCGGGACAGTCCATGCTGCCGCTGCCGCGACGGCAGCGGCAGCAGCCAGCGGTTAATTTTATTATTAAATTTTACTTGAGCCAATGGGGGGTAGGACTGGTAATGGGCTATGGGGGGGTTAGGACTGATAATGGGCTATGGGGGGGCTAGGACAGGAAATGGGCTGATGGGGAGGGGTTAGGACTTGAGGTGGGCTGATGGAGTTAGGACTGGTAATGGGCTGTGGGCTGATGGGGGGGGGGTTAGGACTGGCAATGGGCTATGGGGGGCTGACTGGAAATGGGTTGATGGGGTTAGGACTGGAAGTGGGCTGATGGGGGGTTAGGACTGGTAATGGGTTATAGGGGGGCTTAAACTGAAAATGGGGTGATGGGGGGTTAGGACTGGAAGTGGGTTGATGGGGGAGCTAGGACTGGTATTGGGTTGGGGGGTTGCTAGGACTGGAAATGGGCTGATGCAGGGACTAGAAGGGAATGGATGCTGGGTGAGGCTGGAACTAGAAGGGAGCTGATGTTGGGGGAGGATTAGAATGGGATGGGGCTGGAAGAGTAAAATGGAGAAGGGAAAAATATTTTGTGTGGGAGGGATAAAAAATCTACAATTGGCCGGGTATTGGGAGAGTAAGTGGGGATTGAGGATGGAGGGGTAAAATTTGAGTGGATGAAATAGGAATGAGGAAAGAGCAAAAGGAGAAAGATTAGTATGTTAAAGCAGATGTAGAGAGAGAATGGAAAAAACTAGAAGAGAGAAGAAAGGACAAATGGACAGCAGACGATGGAGAGTTAGCAGAAGACACAAAGAAACCAGAAGAAAGTGGCTGGAGCAATTGCAGCTGAAAAAAAATGCACAAAAGGTAGAAAAATCTCTCTTTATTTTGAATTTATTCATTGGAATATGTCAGCTCTGGTAAATGTGCATCATTAACATCTGCGCTTTGTTTAGTACAAGAGCAAATTAATGTATAGTTTTATTTCTACAGTGTTGTACATTCCAAGTTTGGCTTTTGGGATTCCCAGTTTAATTATGACATCAGGGCCAACAGCACGCAGCTGATCCGGCGTGCTCGTTTTTATCTTTTCTGGGGGCCCACAATTTTTGTTGGTGTAGGGCCTCACTCAAGGTAAATCTGGCCCTGCTAGAATGTGTAGTCTAGAATTTAATTTCAGTTTGTTCAATGTAAACCGCACTGATGCAGAATAGCGCGGAATATAAGAGAATATAAATAAATAAAATAGAATTTGGCAGCTGATATTTAATGTTAAAAAATGCAAGATCATACATTTGGACTGCAGCAATCCAAGGGAGTGACATAATATAGAGGGTGAAGTACTTCTGTCCACAAAAGAAGAGCGGGATGTTTATGTTTATTTACTTTATATACCGCTATACAATGACATCATAGCGGTTTACAAAAAAAAAAAAAAGAGCAGAAGAGCTGAGAAAGAGAAAAGGAGTGTGAAAAGACAGCGAGACTCAGATGAAATGTGCCAAACAGTCCCCTTTTCCCCTTTAGAGATCCTCCATGTTTGTCCCATGCTTTTTTTAAATTCAGATACTGTCCTTGTTTCTACTACCTTCATTGGGAGATTATTCCACGCATCTACCACTCTTTCTGACACAATCATGCCTAGGTCCTGCTCTTCTTTTGTGGACAGAAGTACTTCACCCCCTATACTATATCACTCCCTTGGATTGCTGCAGCCCAAATGCATAACCTTGAATTTTTTAACATTAAATCTCAGCTGCCAAATTCTAGACCATTCTTCAAGCTTAGCTAGATCCCTCCTTGTGTTATCTACACCTTCCTGGGTATCTATTCTATTTCAGGTTTTGACATCATCCGCAAAGGCAAACCTTACTTGACAGTCCTTCTGCAATATCACTAACAAAGATGTTAAAAAGAATCGGACCAAGGACAAATCCCTGGGGCACACCACTTCTCCTCAGAGTGAGCTCCATTTACTTATAGCCTTTGTCACCTCTCACTCAACCTGTTTCTAACCCAAGCAGTAACTTTAGGGTCCATCTCTAGGGTGCTCAGTTTGTTTATAAGTTGCCTGTGCGGAATGGTGTCAAAGGCTTTACTAAAATCTAAATAGACCACATCTAGTGCTCTCCCTCGGTCCAGCTCTCTGGTCAGCCACTCAAAGAAATCAGTCAGAGTTGTATGACAAAACCTGCCTTTGGTGAATCCATGCTGCCTCAGATCCAGTAATCCGTTGGACTCCAGAAACCTCATTATTTTCTCTTTCAGCCTCGCTTCTAAGAATGTAGTCACCATCAAGGTTAAACTAACCGGCCTGTAGTTTTCAACTACATCCTTTCTTCCTCTTTTATGTAAAGGGACCACATGTGCCTCTCTCCAGTCCTCTGGCACCACTCCCGACCCCAATGAGGCATTGAAAAGGTCAGTCAGTAGAGCTGCTAGAATGTCCCTAAGTTCCCTCAGTATTCTCGGGTGTATCCCATCTGGTTCCATCGCTTCGTCTACTTTATATTTAGCTAGCTTCTCACCAACACAGTCTTCTGAAATTGTTCATCATGTCCCTCGCTTCTGTTCGTGTTTGTGGGCCAGACGGGGTGGTGAAGGGGCTGTATGGCATCTTGCCAATGTGAGCCTCCGGCTGGACGTGCAGGTGCCCTGGTGATGGGACACCACTTCACCAGTGCACCAGCCGGAGTGTTGAGAGGGCTGGCCGGGCAAAGCACGGGACTTCTTTCATTGGAACTGGGTGCATGCCAGGCCATCTAAGTGTCCTGATTCTGCAACCACGGGAATGTATAGCTCCCGCGGTTGTGGAATCAGGTACAAATTGGCCCTGTACATTTTTTGGGTGTCCGGACGGCTAAGACATGCACATTTCAGAATCGGTCTCTACAGAAACAAAAGAAGGCAAAAGTAACAATGTTGCAAGGTAGATATGGGGCAAGAACACTAAAGGAATATCTTGCCTATGCTTAGTAAAATTATCTAAATGCTTATGGTCAGGGCTGGCCCATTCACTAGACAACAGAGGCGGTCGCCTAGGGTGGCATACCTCCCCCCCACACGCTACAGCCCCCTCCAACAGGAAAATGCATCAGCACAGGCACTTTAAGGCCTGAAGCAGCAAAAGGATTGCCATGCTGCCTCCCCCTTCCCCCAGGCAAGAAGATGGATGCTGGGGGGGGGGGGAGGAGGGGCATGGTGGGTTGGGCAGCAATGCAGTCCTCGGAGGGCATCATGGAGCGTCTGCCTACAGTGTCAGAAACCTTGGGCTGGCCCTGCCTATGGAGGCAAAGTCGTCAGGTGAACAGACGAAAGAAAAGGATGAGGTAAGAGAGGATGCAGGGAAGGGCACTGAAGAAAAGGAAGGGAGCGAACAAGGCAAGAAAAAAGTGGCTACTACCAGCTCAAATCCCTCAGAATATTGTGCCACCAGTTCACTAGATAACCCTGTATCACTGGGAGTTAAGCAGAAGCTATGGGAGAATGACTATACAGATATATTTTCAGTACTGAATAAGCAAGCAGAAATCAAACGTGAATATAACAGTTGCCATGGTAAATGTTATGCAGCTGAAAAGAAAATGGAATCAGTGCCAAAAAACATAGCTAATTGGTGTGCTACATTCAGAATACTAGCAAGGATTGTGGGGGATAAAAAAACAAAAAAACCGCAATGAGTTATTTAAATACGAAGACATGATCTGCAAAGCCTATAAAAGCTATGGGGGCAATGCCTGATTGGAATATGATGAACAGTTCTGCAGAAATATGGCTGAGAACAATGACCTAAACTGGAACAGGAAGGACACAGATTTATGGATAGGACTTATGACATAGAAAAACAGGCAGAATAAAGGGATATCAATGGGTTAGTCAAATTTCCAGGCAGGCCAGCAAATCATAATATTTGGGGAGCCTGATTATTTAGGGTCAGGGCAAGTAGGCCTCGACAGAGGTATCTGTAAGCTATTTAACAGTGGGATTGGCAGGTTTCAAAACATCCAAACATGTCCATGCCTTATGTAGAGAAAGACAACCTCAGAACAAGGGCATTAAAAGAACAGGGGACTTGTAACATGGATTCTAGGACATATAAAGAAGAGTTAATGGCATTGGCTATACCCCCCCCCCCTCCCTAAAAATCACAGCTTTAAAAGAATTTAGAAGGTTATAATGCACAGGACGTCAAGTGGCTCATAGAGGGCTTTATAATCCCATACTGAGGAACAACCATTTCCCAAATCATCATGCAAGCTTAAATCATCAAATAAGGAGGTGAATTTAGGCAGAGTGGCTGGTTCATTCAGCAAGAAACCATCTTGCAACCTACAAATTTTCCTGTTGGGATAGTCCCTAAAAGAAAGCTTGGCGAGTTCCTGCTAATTCATCACCTGTCATATCCAAAAGGAAGGTTCGGGCAATGACTTCCTGGATCAAACCCTCTGCTCTGTCTCATATGCATCTTTAGACCAAGCCATGGACAGAATTAGAGCACATGGACAAGGGTCCTAGATGACTAAGACCAATATTAAATTGGCATTTTGGCTATTATCTGTCCAGCCTTAGGGGCATGTTTACTAAAAACCGGAAATGTGCGCGCCGCAAAATAGCGCACGGAAATGCGGCACTGAAACGCGCATAAACGCGTTTAAACGCCCCGCACACGTGCGTGTCACCCCCGCACAGGTACGTGGCACACTAACGGGCCCCGTACAAGTGCGGGCCCGCAAATGTCCGATAGAGGCGTGGAACGGCTAAAGGAGGGCGGAGGAAGGCTCCGGAGGGGCGGAGGGACGGGGTCAATGGGTGGAGAGTGGGAGGGGAGAGGGTCCCCGCACAGTATCGGGCCCGAATTTGCATGTAAAAACATGTAAAAAGCATTTAAAGGGAAGAGAAACCATTTCCGTCAGCAATGTACAGGAAAACCGGGGAAACCAGCAAAACGTGAGCAGTGTGATACATGTGCACAGCACAAAAGTGCACATAAAAATAGGAAATGACCACAACAGAACTATTAAAAATAGTAATTCAGCTGGGGAACAGTTATAGTGATGGGCAAATACAGAAAACACACCCAACAAAGCTCCAGAAAAAAGAAATGAATTTTGGAAGGGTTTACGGAGCGGAGACTCTTCCAAACAACATTTCCTGTTGTGGAGCTGTCCTGGGAGTGTTTGCTATGGTTGCCCATTAATATCACTGTTGCCCAGCGTGGTGATATTGTTTTCCCCAGTTCCCGTGGTCATTTCCGTGGTTTATGTGCACGTTTGTCACCAGACAGGGTGCATATGCCCACAGTAAAATTGCGTAGAGCAGGGTTTGTGACTCCATCCTGCCAGGCTTACTACCTCCAGGGGCTGCACTGTCTCTGTGGCCATAGTGTGGTGCAGCGGACAGCGTCAGTACCTCTAGGGTCAGAGGTTCAAAGCCCAGCTGGGGCACTTGCCAGCCCAGTCCCTATATTTTACCCACCACTAAACACAGATAGCGCAGACACCCCTGTATTGCAGGGGACATAAGCATGGGGAAAACACCCATATTTTACCCAACAACGCACACACACCACAACAATGGGCATTACCCACAGCCAAGTACCCCAAATGCAGTCCCGTACTGCCACATTCCAATCAGGTCACCTGCTTTTTATGGGAGGAGCTCATGCCAGCATGTTGGCGGACGAGTACATGTGGTGCAGGGGGCAGTGGCTGCTAGCGACAGAAGACAGAGGCCTAGCCATGTGCAGGCTGCCACCGTCCACTGCAACAGACTGCAACAGACAGGCCCTGCCGGATCCACAGTCATGGACATGCCAGGGAATCCACCCAATCTGTGGCTACACAGTGGTGCAGTGCACACAGACACTACATGCAAGAGCAGACAGTCACAGGTTCTGGGGCAACTGCCAATCTTGCCCACATATTTTTCCCCCAAGTAAACAGTGATAGTAAGGGCACACCTTTCCTGGCGAGGACATATGCAATGGCAATACGTCTATCTTTTACCCCACTGAACAAAGACACCATGAACAGGGCCAGTACCCAGAGCAGAATCACCCAAATGCAGTCCTGGTGGGGCACACACCAGTCAGGTTCCATGATGCCACTCATACAAATGCCTGTGCTGTATATCTATGCACCACACCCATGGTATGTAGATGTAGCTCATGCATATCCATGAGGGACAGCAGGAAAACCAGAACAGTGTGATGCAAACCTGGACTGGAGTTGGGAATCTGTGCCGTAAAGCAGCAGCCATCAAGGGCAGACACACCCACACCCACATGCCTCATTGGCCAATGTCTCCTGGAGAGGCAGACCATTGGACCCTGCATGCATCTCCCAAAACTAGCACTTGCATAACTTACCAATGTCACCCTACACCTGAGGTATATGGTACACAGCTCTGAGACGTTTGCTAGGAGCACAGGCAGCTAGATATCCATACGTTACGCACATACTGCTAGTTGACCCCATCCGAACAATCTGTTAGGTGTTTGCGGTGCGTGCTCCAGGCCTGGCCTCTGATGGTGTTTACCACCCTGGGGAGTGACCCCCAGCTGTACTGCGTACCATATCCATGCCTTGCCGTGCTCAGGACCGGTTTGGTGGGCAAGGCTAATTACTTCCTCAATAGTAGCACCATGATGGCATAGGTGTGGAAGTGTGTGTCTGGCTATACAGTGGGTGTTGGCTGCAAGCCCCTTCCACAGCCCACACTGCCAGCACTGTTGCCAGTATTGGCCTGCCAATGTGCATAATGAGGTGCAAGGTACCATGGGTATAGCCAGGACAGGGTAGCCTGGCCAGGATGCATCTGCACCGGGCATAGGGCACTGGCAGGGACATTGTAGTGTCCGGCCACCACCTACACAGACAGGGTGGCCAAAGCATGTCCTTCTGGGAGATCACGCTCACCCTGACTGTGCAGTGACCACAGCATGGCTAGGCACCCCCATAGTGCTATACAGTCTTTCTCTCATGTGATAGATATGGGTTTCTATTTGGGGCCCAGTCACTGATTTATCTGCTTGTTGTGTATGCTGACATCCCAGTTCTGGGTGCATGCATTTCCACCAGGAACATGCACTATGGACTAACTAGCAGACTGTTTGCAGCTGGTATGTGTCTTGATGGAGTGCCTTGCAGGGTGCAGCGGCTGAAGACTTGCTGCAGGAGAATCTCAGATAGTGGTGGGGTGCAGCTTAGCATATCCAGGCCTAATGTCTGTCTGCTATTGCGTTATGGATGTGTACAGAGCTGCATTGACTGCCCTGTAGGGTGTCTGTTCCCCAGCAGGACTGGGGTTGACGATCCCCTCTACTGCCACCATTGCAGGGAGGTAGAATGTGCATCTGTTGATGGAAGACCATGTTTACCACCCTCAGCCCTGGAGAAGAAGGGTGGTGGGGGTACATGATCCTCCTAGGGGTCCATAGGGGCTACACCTGACTGAGACAGACAGACAGATATATCCAAGATGTTTCTACAGAAACTACCTATCTTACACATTAGCACTGCTGGGGACATGCAGCATGGCCTACTTCTGTCATGGAATGTGCTGTGGACCTGGTGCTGGGCGCCGCACCGCACACTGAGGGTGAGCACAGTACCCGCACAATGTGATGGTGTGTAGCTACTCTGTGCCAGGCCGAGGTGCTGTGGGGGTGCATACCCCATCTTGTATTCATCTTTGGACAGCTGATTTGCATGTGCAGTGCATCATGGGTACGGGTGGCCTAACCCTATCCTGGTGACCACAGCAGACTGTCTGTGTGGTGACGTGCAGTCCCTCTACAGCCAGCCAGGGGCTTGCTAGCAGCTATAGAGCTGTAGCCCACTGGTTACTTCACTGCCTGTAGAGCCAAAGGTCATGGGTTCAAACCCACAGTGGGGCTATTTGATATGGCTGCCCAAAGCATTATCTCTTTTTAATGTACATTATTGCTGCCAGCAAAAACACTCTCTGCGTACTGTACCCATAAGGTGCCTTATAGGGCGCCCTATAGGGCACCTTATGGTTACCATCCATATAAGGTGCACTATACATTATCCTGTGGAGCGACTTATAGGTTGCCCTATAGGGGACATTTTAGGGTGCAGTGGCGGACAGTGCACTTTAGAATGTGCCCTCTGGGGTACCCTATGAGGCGCCTTATGCAGCACCTTATGTTACAATACTTTGAGGGTGTGTTTGCTGGCAGCACTAATTAAAATAAAAATAAAATGCCCCCTAAAGCACTATTACCTATAAAAGGTAATGCCTCAGCCAGCCTTCTTCATTAGGCACAGTGGGGGATTGAACCCATGACTCCTGCATCATTGGTCAGTGTCTTAACCATTGTGCTACACTGCTGCTCCTCTCTGTTTGTCAGCGCACCTACTTATGATTTTCATTCCTTAAACTGCACAGTGCTGCCATCAAAAACAGTGCTGTGACCTTGCGGTACCTCATACAGTACCCTATAAAGCGCCCTATAAGCAACATTCTAGGGTGCCTTGGCGGACAGTGCACTTTAAAATGTGCCTTATGGGGCGCCTTATGTTAACACGCTTTGAGAGTGCGTTTGCTAGTAGAAGTAATTAAAATATAAATAAAATGCCTCCTAAAGCAATCTTCCCCACAATAGGTAATGCCTCAGCCAGCCTTTTTCATTCGGCACAGTGGAGGATTGAACCCATGATCCCTGCACCATCAGTCAGTGTCTTCACCATTGTACTGTGGCTCTGTTTCTGTACTTGCACATCAGCGCGCCACTTATGCTTCCCGTGCAAGTTTCTCAAGGGCTAATGTGCGCGGCGCACATGAGCGCAGCGCACATTAGCGCATGATTAATCCCGGTTTTGCTTTTTTCTGACTGAAACGCCCACTCCTTATATGGCATCCGCACACTAGTGCAGCGCGCACCCTAACGGGGTTTTAGTAAACATACCCCTAAGCCATAATCTTCCCTTAGTCGTATCAGGATAACATCATCCTCATCCTCCATCTACCATATTACTAGCTAGGTGGAGACTCCTTATAGGATCCATGCCAGGCCCTGACTGACCTCGTCATATTACTAGCTGAATACTATCAGCTGGGCATGAGACACCATCACGGGACAGTCCTCTGTCCAAATTGAACCAAGTACTGCTCTCACCTGACAGCAGTTGGCCAGGTCAACAAGAATAAACCTTTACATTCCAACTAAATCTGGTTTGGGTACCCGCTGCCCCCCACGCCAGCAGCAACATTCCATAATGATATATGACAGCCGACAGTCATCCAAGTGTGCATGGTTCGGAATAATGTATCCTTGAAGTATATTAGCAAAACAGGGAGGTCAGGACATCCTGATAGAGAGGGTCCAAAAAAGGTAAATGTAACCCAGGTGCCTTTAAATAAAAATCAGACAGAGTTGAAAGATTCCAGATTAACCCTGTCATCAAATAGCCAGACTGTTATATTAGCAAAAACTTTGAAATGCCTATATGCAAATTCTAGAAGTCTTAAAAATAAGATGGGGGAGTTAGAATATATAGCAGTGATGGCTAACCTTTTTGAGCCCGAGTGCCCAAACTGCCGCACAAAACCAAAGAATTTCCTCAAAGTGCCAGCACGTCAATTAAACCTCAGCTCAGTTACACATGCAGAACATAGACCATCACCAAACAAGGAATCACAATTTAGAAACAGGAAGGCAATAATTAAACTGGGAACCCCAAAAGCCAAACTTGGAATGTACAACACTGTAGAAATAAAACTATAAATTAATTTCCTCTTGTACCAAACAAAGCACAGACGTTAATGATGCACATTTCCCAGAGGTTTCATATTCCAGTTAATAAATTCAAAATAAAGAGATATCTTTCTACCTTTTGTGCATTTTTTTTCAGTTGCAATTGCTCCAGCCACTTTCTTCTGGTTTCTTCATGTTTTCTGCTAACTCTCCATCGTCTGCTGTCCATTTGTTCTTTCTTCTCTCTTCTAGTCTTTTTTTCCATTCTCTCTCTCTACATCTGCTTTAACATACTAATCTTTCTCCTTTTGCTCTTTCCTCATTCCTATTTCATCCACACAAATTTTACCGCTCCATCCTCAATCCCCACTTACTCTCCCAATACCCGGCCAATTGTAGATTTTTCATTCCTCCCACACAAAATATTTTTTCCCCTCTCCATTTTACTCTCCCAGCCCCATCCCATTCTAATCCTCCCCCAACATCAGCTCCCTTCTAGTTCCAGTCTCACCCAGCATCCATTCCTTTCTAGTCCCTGCATCAGCCCATTTCCAGTCCTAGCCCCCCATCAACCCATTTCCAGTACTAGCTCCCCCATCCATTTTCAGTCTGAGTCCCTTCATCAGCTCATTTCCAATCCTAGCCCCCCATCAGCCCATTTCTAGTCATTTCCTAGCCCCATCATCAGCCCATGTCAAATCATAGCTCCCCTCCGCTCCGGCCAGTCATAGCAACCCCCCAACCCCATTACCAGTCCTAGCCCCCATCAACCCACTTCCAGTCCTAAACCCCCTCACCCCATTTTCAGTTTAAGCCCCCCTATAACCCATTACCAGTCCTAACTCCCCATCACCCCATTTCCAGACATCCCCCATCAGCCCAAAGCCCTTTACCAGTCTTAACCCCCCCATAGCCCATTATCAGTCCTAACCCCCCCATAGCCCATTACCAGTCCTAAACCCCCATCAGCCCACTTCCAGTCTTAACCCCATCAGCCCATTTCCAGTCAGCCCCCCACAGCCCATTGCCAGTCCTAAACCCCCCCCCATCAGCCCACAGCCCATTACCAGTCCTAACCACATCAGCCCACCTCAAGTCCTAACCCCTCCCCATCAGTCCATTTCCTGTCCTAGCCCCCCCCTTAGCCCATTATCAGTCCTAACCCCCCCCATAGCCCATTAGCAGTTCTAACCCATCACCTCATTTCCAGACAGCCCCCATCAGCCCACAGCCCATTACCAGTCTTAACCCCACCATAGCCCATTACTAGTCCTAACCCCCCCAACAGCCCACAGCCCATCCAGTCCTAACCCCTCCCCATCAGCCCATTTCCTGTCCTAGCCCCCCCCATAGCCCATTATCAGTCCTAACCCCAATCACCTCATTTCAAGACAGCCCCCATCAGCCCAAAGCCCATTAGCAGTCTTAACCCCCCCATAGCCCATTACCAGTCCTAACCCCCATCACCCCATTTCCAGACAGCCCCCATCAGCCCACAGCCCATTAGCAGTCCTACACCCCCTAGCCCAGTAGCAGTCCTACCCCCCTTAGCCCATTAGCAGTCCTACCCCTCCCCCCAGCCCATTAGCAGTCCTACCCCCCCCCAGCCCATTCGCCGTCCTAACCCCCCCAGCCCATTTCCAGTCCAAACCCCCCCCCCCCATGGCATATTAAAAAAAAAAAAAAAAGCTGGCTTTGGCTGCTGCCGCTACCGCGGCAGCGGCAGAATGCAATGTCCCGCGGGGCCACCTCCGCCCGCTAAGCCCCTCTGCAAGGGCTTTCAGATTCGCGAGGGAGAGCTTCTCCCTCGCGTCTCTTTTAAGCCCGCAGGGGCTAATGGGAAATTTCCCATCAGTCCCTCGCGTCTAAAGGGGCTGATGGGAAATTTCCCATTAGCCCCTGCGGGCTTAACAGAGACGCGAGGGAGAAGCTCTCCCTCGCGAATCTGAAAGCCCTTGCAGAGGGGCTTAGCGGGTGGAGGGGGCCCCGCGGGACACTGCACTCTGCCGCGGCAGCAGCCAGAGCCAGCTTTTTATTTTTTGCGGACCTACCCGCGTGCCAGCTGCAAGGCCTTCGCGTGCCACAGCTGGCACGCGTGCCATAGGTTCGCCATCGCTGATATATAGCAATGAATGAAATGTTAGATATAATTGCAATTTCAGAGACCTGGTGGAAGGAAGATAACCAATGGGACACTGTGATACCAGGCTACAAATTATATCGTAAGGATAGGGTAGATCACATTGGTGGAGGGGTGGCTATATATGTTGAGTCAAACAGGATAAACATTTTGCAGGAAACAAAATACACTGTAGAATTTCTATGGATAGAAATTCCATGTAAAAAGAAGAAGGGAATGGCAGTGGGGACATACTACTATCCACCTGGACAGAATGAACAGACAGATGATGAAATGTTAAAGAAATTAGGGAAGCTAGCAAAGTTTACAACACAATAATAATGAGAGATTTCAATTACCCCAGTATTGACTGGGTCAATGTCACATCAGGACATGCTAGGGAGATAAAGGGGCATGTTTTACCTCCCTGCCCTTGTTCCATCAAACTTTACAATACTCCCATCCGTAGCTTCACACATACATATGTAAATATGTAAATAGTTGATCGTTGTTCACTGTAATTAATTGTATAATATAATTTAGTTCTTCATGTTGTTTTATTCTGTATCCTGTTATTCGTTCCTTGTAAACAGTTGAAATACACTGCTTTTTATTGTTCTATGTAAACCGTTTTGATTCGTAGAAAGACGGCATATAAAAAATGTTAAATAAATAAATGTTTACTAAAGTGCAGTAGGAGTGGAGGAGTAGCCTAGTGGTTAGAACACTGGCTTGGTAACCAAGCAACCAGCGTTCAATTTCCACTAACACTCCTTGTGGCCTTGGGCAAATCACTTAACCATCCATTGCCTTGGAAGACAAGCCCTGGCAATCTACTTCTGGTGACACTGCCAAGAAAACCCAGGAGCTTCTGGGTCACTAGTAGTCAGGACTAACTCAAAGGCACAAAGTGCAGTAACACTACCAGCAATATGTGCAGCATTAACAGAGTAATTTATTTATTTACCATGCTATTCTGCATCAGTGCAGTTTACATTGAACAAACTGAAATTACATTGAACAGGGCATTATAACTTGGAGATAACTTTTACAGGGAACATGGGCTATGGAGGGTTAAGTGGCTTGCCCAAGACCACAAGGAGCACCTGTGGGACTAGAAACCCCAGTCCTTCTGGCCCAAAGTTGCTGTCCTCTAGTGGGATTTGAACCCCTGACCTTCTGGCCTGAAGTACCTTGCCCCAACCACTAGGCCACTCCTCTACTTCATGCCATATAAGGAAGTAGGTGTACCGATGTTAAGGTAGCAATGTCCGTGTAATGCACATTAAAGGGCGCCTTGTCCAGTTAGCGCATGTTAAAGCTGAGAAACAAAACACATTACAAGGCTGACAAGGTGCTCTTTAAGGTGCCTTGTAGGGCGCCTTATAAGGTGCCCTAAAAGGCATCTCATGAGGCGGCTTAGGTTAAGGCACCTTATAAGGTGCTTTAACCTAAGGTGCCATATAAGGTGCCCTAAGGATGTTAAGGTGACCCAAGATATGGTGCCCAAGGGCAGTAAGGTGCCCTAAGTTGACAAGCATGAAATGTAAGGGCAAAAAACTGATGTAACCCTAACACTGCACAGAGCACCAAGGAAAGGCAATGGACAAGTGATGAAAGGAAGTAGAGGTGGGAGCTGATGGACCTGCCAAATCTGCATGGAGCCGATTTGGCAGCCAGTAAAATGGACAAACATATTGGAGGCAGCTGTACCGATTCACAGGGTGTTGGCAATGTAAAGTGCTACAATGACAGTTGCTGGAAGAGGATGGGAATACGTGTCCACCAGTGGAGGTAGAGGTGGCAGGATAAGTGCAATGAGAGGAGGACAGAGGAGTAGTAGTGCCATGCAGAGCAGACACAGGAGAGGCAAGCATGAAGAGCTGCAATGCAGAAAAGGGTACTAGTGCAGGACATGGGGTAGCAGCCAGCACATGAAGACAGGACGCTACACAGCTGACAGATGCAGAGAGATGGACAGAAGGATGGTTGGCAACTGTGATGAGGGTCTTATGTGCTGGCAGTACAGATTCATTTATTTATTTAAAGTCTTTTTAATATCGCGCTTTTTAAAATCAGCTCGGTTTACAGTCAACAACAAATTTGTACAGTCCCGGCAGAGCCGGAACTGTACTTACAATGAACAGGATTTGCAACTTGGATTAACTGGGGTAACTATGTACAGGCTGCTGTGACAGTCATATCTAATAAAACAAGACCACAGAGGGATTGAATCCATGACCTCTGCCTAGAATGTCATTGTATTAACCAGTGGGCTATATTTCTATGGTTTTTGCCTCAGCAATGGCTGGCTACAGAAAGACTGCAGGTCACCGCACAAATTGCTGTGTCTACCAGGATAGGTTAAACCCACCAGTACCCATGATGCAATGCACATGCAGAACAACAGTCCACATCTGATCACCAGATGGGGTATGCAGCTCTCCAGCACCTCAGCGTGGTAGGAGGAACTGACCGTGTGTGATACTGGCACAGAGTAGCCACACACCATGCAATTGTGCCGGTTCTGTGTTCACACTGAGGGTGAGGAAGGGCGGCCAGCACCAGGTCCGCAGTACCCGGGTTGCTTGGGATAGGTTTTGTGGCAGGGCCCTATCATTACTAGTGTGTGACAGGTATTCCTTGTGGCCATCTGTATTCCCCAGTCACATCTAGCCCTTGGGGGCCGGGAGCCACCCAAGTTAAGCATGTCCAGTATGGTTGCCATGGTCAATTGTTATAAGAGCAGGGGGGTGTCTGGACCCACATGCGGATTATGTAGCACCACCTACCAACCTGCCCTGTCTGGGTTAAGGTGGTGGACAGGATCTGCCCCCAGCAGATCCATACTCTACATCTTTGCAATGGAGGCAGTAGAGCAGTAGGATGAAGGGCTCTGGTACCATCAACCCCAGTCCTGCTGGCGAAAGAGCACCATCCAGGGCAGGTGATGCAGATCTGTACTTATCACACAGGCACTGGCAAACAGGCAGTAGGCCGGGAAAAGCTCAGCTGCCCCCCACCACCATTCACCAGCAGAGGGGAATGTCAGTCTGCACCCCCCCACCACGATCTGACATTCACCAGCAGAAAGCACATTCAGTCTGCACCCCCCACCATGATCTGACATTCACCAGCAGAAAGCACAGTCAGTCTGTACCCTGCAAGGTATTCCAGCCATATACATACTGACTGCAGACAGCCCACTAACAAGTCCATAGTGTATGTCTGCAGAGGAACTACATGCACCCATAAATAAGATGTAAGCACAGACACCAAGCAGGCATCTCAGTGAATGAGCGCCAGAACAGGGAACACACAGATATCACCTAAAAGAAACACTGTATAGCACTCTGTGGGAATCTAGCCATGCCATGGTCACTGCACGGTCAGGGTGAGAGTGCCCTTCCAGAACGACATGCTGTGGCCACCCTGACCATGCAGGTGGTGGTTGGGCACTACAATGTCCCAGCCATTGCCCCACATCCTATGCAGATGCATCCTGCCCAGTCTGCCCTGTCCGGACCATACCCACATTACATTGCTCCTCATTATGCACATTGGCAGGCTAACGCTGGAAACAGTATAAGAATTGTGGGCCCAATGAGGAGTAGGCAACCACAAACAATGGATATACATACACACACACACACTCCTATTTCAGCATTGTGCAAAGATAGGGATGGTTGGCAGCCCTGCCTGCCACACTAGTCCTGAGCACAGTGCAGGCATTGCTAAGGTATGCAGGTGCTAGTAGTGGTAAGTGCTGCTCCGTGCCGGGCCCAGGAGCCTGACTCTCCATGAGGCTGTGGATAGTGGAGCCTGTGGGTAAGGGTGTTTGTGCCCCTGTTGGCCGATGTTCTAAGGAGTGCACATGTTTATGTTGTATGTGCAATGTGGGGTAAAATGTAGGGGTATGGTCTGCAGGAGCCACAGCTGGGACTTGAACCTGTGACCTTCTGCTGCAGGACACACTGGCTGTGTGTACTGCACCATACTGTTGCCACAGATGCAAGTCAGTCCCTGGGGATACCATGACTGTTCATCAGACAGACCTTGTCTGTTGCACTGCACGCCACCCACATAAACAGGGCTTGGCCTTGGTCTGCTGTGGGCAGATGCCAATGCTCTCTCCACCACCAGCGCCCCTCCCCCACCATGCTGACATGCCCATATTCTGGAGGTGTGCAGCCCCAGGCCGTCCAGTGTTCAAGTAGGCGTCTGCCTAGGGTGTGGGGTCTGGGGTAGGTGTACCTACATAGACATCCATGCTTCCTCCCGGCACCATCTGCCAATGTTATCTACCCTTTGGGGTACCTGCTGGGTAATCTCCCCTGGATGGGACACTGTGGGACACAGACTCACTGTCATGTTTGATCTTGGTCAGTTGCTGTCTTGCTGATTTCTAGATTTTGCATTCCTATGTGCCACCTAGGCATCTGCCTAGCCCACCCTGTGCCCCAGCTGCCCCACTGTATGTCCCGCCTGCAGCCCCCTATGCCACATTTGCAGCATCGCCATAGTGCCCTTTCATACCTGGGCACTATGCTGTTGCTGTACATGTAGCACTACTATCACTTTTTTCGGACTCTCTGCCTATGCTGTACATTGCTGACACTGAAATGGTTTATCTCGCCTGCAAATGTGCATCTACCGACAAGTTTTCACTCGTGGTAATGTTCAGCCCTTCAGTTCACCGCGCTAGTGTAGCAGGAGCCTCTCCCCACCCACTCCCCGCCCATTGACCCCTTCTCTCCGCCCTCTCTCCATCCTCTGCGGGACTTAATGCTGCCGGAGACATTAATGCGCGCTAACGTTGCATCTGGTAACGTTAGCGTGCGTTAACGTAGCCACTGCTACGTTACCACGGTTTAGTAAACATACCCCAAAGTTTCTAGATGAAGTAAATGACTGCTTCATGGAGCAATTAGCACAGGAACTGACATGAGGGGAAGCTATTTTAGACCTAATCCTCAGCGAAACACAAGATCTACTGTGAAAGCTGTTTTGGGACTACTTGGCAATAGCAATCATAACATGATCACATATGATTTAATAAATGGAGGGAGGATGGTAAGGAAATTGCACTAGCATTCAGCTTTCAAAAAGGAGACTATAATAAAATGAGGAAAAGGTTACAAAAACCTAAAAGGAGCAACTGTAAAGGTTAAGAGTTTGCACCAAGCCTGGGTGTTATTTAAAAATATTATCTTGGAAACTCAGGCCAGATGTATTCCATGTGATGGGGGGCAAGATTGGCAGGCGTTAGGGGTAGGTTATTATGCATATGTATGCTTGAAGCACGTTGCAAGATTGCACTTCATTGGAAGGAGTACCAAGCACCTACTGTGACTTCTTGGCAGACTCGGATACATATTGCTTATCTTATGGACAGATTAACTGCTACTGGATGCAATCAGCTCCCTAAATTTGAAAAGATATGAGAGCCCTTTATGAAAAAAATATGTGGGATAGCGTGAACTGATGTACATGGCTGGGGGGGGGGGGGTAGATCTGTGGGGATGATGTGCTGGGGCAATTTGTTGTTGTTCGGCGGGGCATTCTGTGAGGGAGGAATTGAAAAAAAAAGTGTTTTAAAATAAAAAACTAAATTACAAAAAAAAATTAAAAAGGTGGAAGGAAGGCCAAACAACAGCCAGTATGGCTTAAAGGTGAGGTCAGAGAGGCTGCTACAGCTAAGACAGAATCTTTCAGAAAATGGAAAAAAGAGCCAAATGACAAAAACAGGTAAAAACATAAGTACTGGCAAGTTAAATGCAAGGCATTAATAAGGCAGGCAAAGAGAAATTTGAAAAGAAGCTTACCGTAGAAGCAAAAGCACATAATAAAATCATTTTCAAGTATATTCATAGTAAAACATCTGTGAGGGAGTCAATTGGACATTAGATAATGGAGGGGTAAAAAGTGCACTGAGAGAAGCAAGGCCATAGTGGAGATACTGAATGATTTTTTTGCTTCAGTCTTTACTGAAGAACATATGGGAAACTTACCCATGCAAGAAATGATATTTAAAGGTGATGTATCAGAAGAACTGAAACAACTTTCAATAAATTGGGAAGATGTAATACAGCAAATTGATAAACTAAAGATCAGCAAATCATCCGGACCAGATGGCATACATTTCAGTGAAAGAACTGAAATATGAGATTGTAGAACTACTATTAGGGGTATGTTTACTAAACCGTCTTAATGGTGCTTTATCGGGTAAAAAGGTACCTTAGCGCGCGATAACGCGTGAAGCGGCGGAAATGAGCGCTGCAGGTAGAGATAGGCTCACGGAGGGCGGAGGAAGGCTCCCCAGGGGCGGAGAGAGAGGGTCAATGGGCGGAGAGTGGGAGGGGAGAGGCTCCCTGCACACTAACACTGTGGAATCCGGGGCTGAAAACTAATGCCAGTGAAACCCTGGCGTTAGAGCTGATTTAAAGGGAAAAGAAACCAGTTACGTCAGCAATGTACAGCAAAAACCAAGGAATCCTACACCAAAGTGATAAGTGTGATACATGTGCATGGAACAAAAGGGCAAATAAACATTGAAAATGACCAGAAGAAAATATAAAAAAACATAACCAAGTGGGGCAATAGTGATATTAATGGGAAACATAAAAAAACACTCCCGAGAAAGCTCCAAAAAAAAGATATGAATTTTAGAAGGGTCTATGCTCCATCCCCATACAAGGTGAATGAGCCCACAGTGAAATAGCACTGATCAGGGTTTTCCCTCCCCATTGGACAGGTTTCCTATGGTGTGCACATGTTCCGCAACAGCAGGGTGGGCATGTCAGAACGGGCAACTGGACAGATGCTGGAAAAGGGGACGCAGAGGGCTGCAGGCGGCACATGCTGTGGTGCACCTGGGCCACAGTGCAGACTAGGGTGATGCCTAGGTGGCCCATAGGAATGCTGAAACAGTAGAGCAGCCAGACAGCAACTGATGAGGGCTCAACATGGGCACGAGTGTGTTTCCCACAGCGTCACAGGGGATAGTATTCAGCATGTCACAGGGGATAGTACCCAGTAGGTACACCCAAGGGCACAGAACATTGGCAGGTGGTGCTGGGGGGAAGCGTGGACAGCTATGCAGGCACCCCTACCCCAGAACCCGCACCATAGGCAGCCGCCTACCTGCACACTGGTTGGCTTGAGACTGCGCACCACCAGCACCACCAGCAGAAGGGCATGTCAGCATGGTTGCAGAGGGGTATTGGTGGTGGAGGGGGTAGTGACAGCTGCGCACAGCAGACCATGGCCTAGCCCTGTGTAGGTGGGTGCCATGCACTGCAACAGACAGGCCCTGTCTGATGAGCAGTCATGCTTTCCCCAGGGAATGCACTGCCATTGTGGCAACACGGTGGTGCAGTGCACACAGCCAGTGTGTTCAGGCACAGAAAGTCACAGGTTCAAGTCCCAGCTGTGGTTCCTGCCAACCCAGTCCCCATATATTACCCACTACTAAAACGTGGTAATACAGACAGAACCTTTATTGCAGATAACATAAACATACCCAAAACACCTACATTTTACCCTACAGAGCACAGACGCCATAAACATGTGCATTACCTAGAGCAGAGTCTCCCAAATGCAGTCCTGGAGGGCCAAACATCATTCAGGTTCCATGCTGCCTCAAATAAATATGGCTGTGCTGCATTTCTATGCACCGCCCCCATGGTATGCAGATGTATCTCATGCATATTCATTGGGGAAAGCATGAAAACCCAAACAGTGTTTGGCCCACCAAGACTGGAGTTGGGCACCTCTGCCCTAGAGCAGCGGCCAACAGGGGCAGACATACCCGCACCCACAGGTTCCATTATCCAAAGCCTCCTGGAGAGCCAGGATGTTGGGCCCTGCGTGCATCTCCCAATACTAGCACTTGCATACCTTAGCAATGTCACCCTAAACCTGGGAATACGGTACACATCTATCAAAAGATTGCTATGATTACTGGCAGATAGCAATTCCTAAGTTAAGCACAATTTGCTGATTGAGCTGCATCATAGAAACCTTTCTGATGTCTGTGGAGTGTGCTTCAGGTCTGGTGTCTGACAGTGTTTACCACCCTGGGGAGTGACCCCAACAGTATTACGTACCATAGCCATGCCTGCACTGTGCCCAGGAGTGATGGGGTGGCCAGGGCTGCCAAACACCTCTATAGTTGCACAATGCTGGCATAGGTGTGGGCAGTGTGTGTCTGTCTATCCAGTGTGTGGTGGCTGCTAACACCTTCCTCAGCCCACACTGCTAGCACTGTTGCCAGTATTGGCCTGCCAATGTGCATAATGAGGAGCAAGGTACCGTGGCAATAGCCTGGACAGGGTGGCCTGGCCTGGATGCATCAGCACAGGGCATAGGGCAATAAGAACATAAGAACATAAGATATGCCATACTGGGTCAGACCAAGGTCCATCAAGCCCAGTATCCTGTTTCCAACAGTGGCCAATCTAGGTCATACGTACCTAGCAGTTCCCCCAAAAGACACAGGTTATGCAATGCTTGTACTGGGTCAAGCACTGATATCCTGGGTCCCTTCTTAATAATGGTTTATGGACCTTTCCTCCAGGAACTTTTCCAAACCTTTTTTAAACCCAGCTACACTAACAGCCTTTACTACATCCTCCGGTAACAAATTCCAGAGTTTGATTACACGTTGAGTGAAAAAATATTTTCAATTATTAGTCTTAAATAGTTTACCCTGTAGCTTCATTGCATGTCCCCTAGTCTTTCTATACTCTGATAACGTAAACAATTGATCTATGTTTACCCGTTCCACTCCGTTCATTAATTTATAGACTTCTATAATATCTCCCCTCAGCCGTCTCTTTTCCAAGTTAAAGAGCCCTAACCTTTTTAGCCTTTCTTCATAGGAGTATCCTTCCATCCCCTTTAACATTTTGGTGGCTCTTCTCTGAACCTTTTCTAATAACTCTATATCCTTTTTAAGATACGGCAACCAGAATTGCACACAATATTCAAGGTGCGGTCTCACCATGGAATGATATAGAGGTATTATAATATCTTTTGTTTTATTTTCCATTCCTTTCCTTATAATACCTAGCATTCTATTTTCTTGCCGCTGCACACTGGGCCGAGGGTTTTAACATGTTATCCACAATGATGCCTAAATCTTTTTCCTGGGTGGTGGTTCCTAATGTGGAACCTTGCATTGTGTAACCATAGTTTGGGTTGTTCTTCCCTAGGTGCATAACTTTGCACTTGTCCACATTAAATTTCATCTGCCATTTTGATGCCCAGTCTTCTAATTTATCAAGATCCTCTTGCAATTTTCCACAGTTCTCTTGGGTTTTAACAACTTTAGATAGTTTTGTGTCATCTGCAAATCTGATAACCTCACTCGTTATTCCACTTTCCAGGTCATTTATGAATATGTCAAAAAGCAGTGGACTCAGCACAGATCCCTGGGGTACACCACTATTCACCTTTCTCCATTGGGAAAATTGGCCATTTAGCCCAACCCTCTGCTTTCTATCTTTTTACCAGTTCTTGATCCACAGTAGTACACTGCCTCCTATCCCATGACTCTTTAGTTTTGCCAAAAGTCTCTGATGAAGGACCTTGTCAAAGGCTTTCTGAAAGTCCAGATACATTATATCAACCGACTCACCTTTGTCTACCTGTTTATTCACACTTTCAAAAAAACATAACAGATTAGTAAGACAAGATCTTCCTTGTCTAAAGCCATGTTGGCTGTCTCCCATTAGGCCATGACTATCTACATGCTGAGTAATTTTATTTTTTATGATGGTGTCTACCATTTTTCCCGGTACTGACATGAGGCTCACCGGTCTGTAGTTTCCCGGATCACCCCTGGAACCCTTTTTAAAAATTGGTGTTACATTGGCGATCCTCCAATCTTCAAGTATTAGAGATGATTTTAATGATAGTTCACCGATTACTAATAGCAGGTCTGAAATCTCATATTTCAGTTCTTTCAACACCCTTGGATGTATACCATCCAGCCCAGGTGATTTGCTACTCTTCAGTTTATCTAATAGTTGTAATACATCTTCCTGATGTATCGATATTTCCTTCAATTCTTCCGCACCTTTTTTTTTTAACAGCTTTATTTTCTTTTCAAACATACAACACAACGGCACATCAACCTTAACAAAACCAAAAGAAAACAACACAGAACCCCCCCAAACCCCCCCTCCCTCTCCTCTAGGTCCCAACACACGTATTGAGAAAACAGGCACTGTAGACCAATTGTACAAAGTATCATGCCTTCAATGAGCAAAATCATAAACAAAGTATATCAAAATAGGATCTATTCCCCGTCATGTTTTGGCCCGACTTACAAAATCATTTAACATTTTCAACTTAAGACCGCCGATTTTGGAGGATGGCAAGGCCTTCCGGGACATTTGCTCATATTTACTATATAAGCAAACATGGTTCCACCATTCCTGCACACTGATGTTAGCTGTACATTTCCAGTTACGAACAATCAGATGTATAGCCAACCCCAACAGGAAATCCTGCAGGAAGCGGCCCTCCTTAGAAAGAGATGGAAGTTGCGCCGCCGATCTAAAACCAATAACCTGCCAGGTCAGAGGCTCCTCAAACTCAAGGATGATCTGTACCTGTGCCCAAACCTGCACCCAGAAGGTTTGTATCCCTGGACATTCATATACTATATGTACAAGAGTGCCAGTGTCACCACCACATGTCCAGCAAAGATTACTGGCATCTCTGTCCCATTTCACAATCCTAGCAGGTGTGTAGTAGCATTGCTGCGCAAAGAAAAAGAGAGTCCGAGTTATAGAGGCCGATTTCGAGACTCTCACTTGTTTGCTCCAAAACTTCCTCCACTGCTGCGGAGAGAGCTTGACCCCTGTATCCTGCTCTCACACTTTCTGTATTTTCCAAATTAGCGAGTCACGAGTCTGACACAGCTTCTTAGAAAAGAGAGAGGCCACTCCCGCAGCTTGTGTAGTCTCTTGAGCAACCTCTACCATCCCGCTCTGTCCCATCCCCTGTTTATAATCAACCTGAGAATTTTCAATACAGTGCCGGAGCTGCAGCCATTGGAAGTAAAGCTTATTTGGGAGGCCAAATTCATGCTGCAGTTCCCCAAAGTCCTTCCATTTATTTGCTTTAAAAAGCTGATTAATAGTTCAAACACCTCTCGAGTACCATGGCTTCCATGCTATGGTTTTGTTCTGAATTTTAAGCAAAGGATTGTGCCATATTGGAAGCCGGGCTGGAGAACACAGATCTGGACCGCATGCGCGGATAAGAGCCCAGAAAGCCTGGAGAGTGTCGGTTATTATGCATGGGCACTGTGCACTTTGCGTCCGCTGCATGCCCGGAAGATATTGCAGTGGTATCGGGGCTAGTAATTTCTCCTAAACTTCCACCCAGACAGGACGACCAACCGTTCGACCCTCTAACCACCTCGACCCCTGTTTTAACAAAAAAGCTCTATGATAGGAAAGAAAATCGGGAAACCGAACGCCGCCTTCCTCCCGACTACCCTTAAGTTTCCGTCGCGCTATTCTCGGTGTTTTATCCTTCCATAGGAACCGACTCAAAATACCTTCTATCTGCTGATAGGATTGCGCTGGCAATAGACAGGGTATCATCTCTAAGGTATAGTTAACCTTAGGGACTATCATCATTTTTATGATCTCCAGCCGCCCCCACCAGGATAACACTAGAGGGGACCACTTATTGATCATTCCCCGGACGGTTGCCAGAAGCGCTGCCGCATTAAAGCTAACAGTTTTCTCAAGGGGATAGCAATAATGGACTCCCAAATATTTCACCATGGAAGATTCCCAGATAAAGGGGAAACGACTCATGTCCTCCTTATGTGCCCAGCAGTTTAATGGAAAGGAAACTGATTTCGTCCAATTAATTTTATAACCCGAAAGTGCCGAGTACCGATCTATATGTGCTAGCACTTTAGGGACTGACTCAGGGGAGACAAATAGAAGGAGATCATCAGCATATGCTGACAGTTTAATTTCCAATCCCGCAATCACTGCCCTGCATATCTCCGGAGACTGCCTAATAATAAGGGTTAAGAGTTCCAGCGCAAGATTGAATAACATGGGAGAAAGGGGACACCCCTGCCGTGTGCCCCATTTTCATTCAACCGGCCGGGACTTGGTTCCGTTCACACAAATATTCGCTGTGGGCTGGGCATACATAACTTCCAGGGAGCGCAAAAAACCGACCCTGAAACCGAACCATTTGAGAGCGGCAAACAGAAAGGGCCATTCTAACCGATCAAAAGCCTTTTCGGCATCGAGGGAAAGATCGACTAAAGGTGTAGCCATGCTCTTGGAGCCCGCTAGAATATGACACAGAGTTCTTGCATTGTCCGCTGTCGATCTTCCCTCTGTAAAGCCACACTGATCTGGATGGATTAGTGAGGGCAGCTTCCCCGACAATCGGACAGACAAAACAGTCGCATAAATCTTATAATCCACGTTGAGAAGGGAAATAGGGCGGTAATTAGCCACCAGTTGCGGGTCTCTACCGGCTTTTTCAAAAACTATCACATTCGCCGTAGCGAACGCACCAACATGCGATTTCGCCCCTACCAGCATACCATAATATTGAGAGAGATAGGGGGCCAGCTCCTTCGCAAAAGTCTTAAAAAATTCGGCTGGAAGGCCGTCAGGGCCCGCTGCCTTGCCGGAGGCCATCAAAGCTATCGCTTGATTAATCTCTTCTACTGAAAAAGGCCTATCAAGCTCCTCCTTAGCCTCTTCACTTAGGACCGGTTGCTGTATACCAGAAACCAGGAGATCGAATTCATCCTGGGAAAAAGCCCGCTCTGATTTATACAATTGGGAATAAAACTCTGAAGAGGTCCGCGATCTCCGTATCTTTAACCACAATACCCTGCCCTTGCGGGTCTCGCAGGGCAGCTACCCTCTTGGCTTCCCGGCTCCCCTTTAGCGCATTGGCCAACAGCCTACCAGCTTTATTCCCTTCCCGGTAACAGACCCCTTGTTGTGCTTTAATGCTTTGAGAGGCTTCAGTAGCCAGAATCTCATTGTATTTAAATCGTAACCGCTGAAGCCTCAGCAAGATACAGGGGTCTGAGCACTGAGTTAGGACACGCTCCCCAGCTTTAATTTGTTGCTCAAGGACTACCAGCTGTTGTTTTCACTGTTTCGCCAGACGGATACTAAGGCTGGTTATGACAGCTCGCACCGTGGCTTTAAAGCCCTCCCACCAGGCCCAACCCGATGTGTTCATAGGAGAATTGAATTGGAAATATTCACCAATAGCTACTTTTACATCTAAACAGAATTCTGCATTGTCCAAAAGAGCTCTATCAAAAAACCACTCTTTGGGACTAGCACACCCCTTATCATCTTGCATCACCAGTGAGATAGCCGAATGATCGGACACATGTACTGGGTGTATACATGTCTCCATTATGCCAGGTACCAGTGTTTTAGACACCAAGAAAAAATCAATTCTAGACTGCGACCTATGTGGAGCCGAAAAATAGGTAAACTCCAGCTCCGAGGGATGATGTAACCTCCAAATGTCTACCAACGCCCTCTCTTTGATCAGGGAGGCCAGCATTAGTTGCCCTCTGGAGGGATTTGAAGAGCGAGGCGGCTGCTTATCAACCAATGGGTCTATGGTCTGATTAAAATCCCCCAAAATGATCAGAGGTGATAGTGCATCCATATGCACTTCTGCTATTGCAGCAAAAAATTCTGGGCTATCACTATTAGGGGCATACAGGCACAGCACAACTACCTCGAGCCCCCCCACCTTGAGCAAAGTCCGAGACCACCGTCCCTCTGTATCCGAGCTACAATGTGCAATAGTAGCCTTTAGGGATTTTCTCACTAATATGGCCACTCCGTTCCTTTTTTTAACCGCTGCGGAATAAGCAGCTAGAGTGTAAGTTTTTATACTAAGTTTTAGTGACTCTTATTGATTTAAATGCGTTTCTTGCAGTAACAAAATGTCAGCCTTCTCATGCCGCGCATATTCGATAATTTTTTTCCGCTTAGCCGGATTATTTATCCCTTTGACATTCAAAGATAATACTCTATATGAAGCCATTTTTGCACTCAAATAAACTTCCACACCCCGGGAGCAGTTCTAATCACCCTCCTTAGCTTGATATGAAGACGAGAGTCTACGGGAGATCTACTAGTACAGTGCTTAAAATATTGATGGCTTCTAACACCTATGCCTAGTCTTGCTGACTTTTTTCTACGTGTGTGCCCTAAAGGAGAGACTTTACCCATATAAAAATCTGGTGAGCTCCTACCGGCAGGGTAGGCCCGGAGAACCCGCCGTCGCCATATCATTTCAAATGCATGCACCACATTATAAATATCACAGTTACACCCCTCAATGAAAACCCTCCTACCCCACACTATTTCAACAAGGAGACATATTAAGCTGAACATTCTAACACAGTATCAGTAAGCATTTGTACGGTATACCCATATAACATTATTTCTTTGCTGTATCACTCATCCAATTACACATAGTTCTTGTAGAATAATAATGCCGCCGGTTTATCCAGCAGGGCCTCATGATGCGTCTTATAGTTCAGCAGCCACCCTCAACGCATCTGTGCTGCCTCCTTATCTTCCAGATATGCCAGGAGAGCATCGTGGTCATCAAATTATCGGGTCTGGTTGTGAAGCGTTACCCGCATCGTCGCTGGATAGAAAAGGCCATAGCATGCTTGCAGTGACTGCAGGCGCGGCCTAAGCGCCAAGAGTCTTTTTCACCGATCCACAGTGGCTTTAGCCAGGTCAGGGTAAATATTCAGTTTGTGCCCCTCAAATTCCAAAGGTACCCGAGCACGGGCCAGTGTCATAATCTGAGCTACTTGCGGATATCGTAGGACCCGGAAAATAATAGGCCTCGGCTGCTTGTTGTGTGCTGATATATACGATGGGATCCGATGGGCGCGATCTATTTCAAACTCCTTCACAAATGTGAGCTTGAGTAGCGAGGGGATCAGCTTGCCCACAAAGGCAATCATGTCGTTACCTTCTGCCCCCTCCGGAACGCCTACCAGCCGCACATAATTGTGCCGGGCTCGATTGTTACTCTCTTCGGCGTCCTTCTGCAGCGCCCGAAGCTGTCTCTCCAATTTATCCACTTTTTCCAACCGTGCCCCGTGGGCAGACCATACTCCCTCGACTTTCTCTTGTCGTAGAGAGAGCCCTTCGATCTGGCTATGCAATGCGCTGATTTCCTCGTGCACTGTGCTTAAGGAATCCCCGTTGGCTTTGACCAACTCCTTCACACCGCGGATCTCCGCAAGAAGCTCCTGTAAAGCCTCGGGCCCTTCACGTGCTGGCGCCATTTTTTGTGGAGAGAGGGGTTCTGTTTTGGACCTTTTCCCACTGCTGTTCAGCGTGCCGGCATAATCAAGCCGAACCGGCTTGGTTCCTGCCATCCCTTGGGCGCACCTTACGACTCCACGATATTTCAGCTTTATAGTGCACTGCAAAATACAGGATTTTTCAGGATTTTCAGCGGATCCTCACAGAGCCTCCGTGTTAAGCGACGGACCTGCTCGGCATCAGGCTCCGCCCCCCCTTCTGCACCTTTAAATACCACTTCAGTCATGGGTAACATCCTTACATCTTCCTCAGTAAAGACCGAAGCAAAGAATTCATTCAGTCTCTCCGCTATCGCCTTGTCGCCTCTTAGTGCCCCTTTAACTCCTCTATCATCTAATGGACCAACTGACTCTCTCACAGGTTTTTTGCTACAAATGTACTTGAAAAAATCTTTATTTCGCGTTTTTGCTGCTCAAAGAGTACTGACCCTGTTTTACCTTTTGTGCTAATCTATATTCTTATTTGATTTAAATTATAGCTCTTTGCTGCTGCTAGGCTCTAACTTATTATGAAATTTAAACTACAAGCTCTCTGCTGGGTTCTAAGTTTAACCAGAAAGCTCTCTTCTGTGTTTTAAATTTAAACTAAAAGTACTTTGCTGATGCTAGGCCCTGAGTGATTATTACATTTAAACTACAAGCTCTCTGCTGGGTTCTAAATTTAACCAGAAAGCTCTTTTCCGTGTGTTAAATTTAAACTAAAAGTACTTTGCTGATGCTAGGCCCTGAATGACTATTAAATTTAAACTACAAGCTCTCTGCTGGGTATGAAATTTAACAGAAAGCTCTCTTCTGTGTTTTAAATGTAAACTTAAACTGCTGCTACTAGGCCCTGACTGATTTAACAAAAAATAGTGGGTTCACAGATTAATTAGCTTTAATAAAAAGAATTCCTTTCAAAAAATTTCCAGAAGTATATACTCACAATTGCAGATCTCTCTCCAGAAGTAACAGTCCCCTTTTCTAGTCTTTCAAGACTCTTTCAATGGCTCGGACATTGTAGTGCCCGGCCACAACCTGCACCGACAGGGTGGCCACAGCATGTCCTGCTGGGAGGTCACTCTCACCCTGACTGAGCAGTGACCACGGCATGGCTAGGCTCCCCCATAGTGCTATATTGCATTTTTCTTAAGTGAAATATATAGGTTCTTCTTTCTGGGGGTCTAATCACTGACTTATCTGCTTTGGGTGCACATATCTCCTCCAGGATCATGCACTGTGGACTAGCTAGCAGACTGTCTGCAGCTATATGTGTATGGCTGGAACACCTTGCAGGGTGCAGTGGCTGGTGACTCACTGTGCTTGCTGCTGGAGAATGTCAGGTGGTGGTGGTGGTGGTGGTGGTGGTGGTGGTGGGGGAGGGAGGCAGCTGAGCATTTCCAGGCCTACTGTCTCTCTGCCATTGCCTTAGTGATGTGTACAGCTCTGCATTGGCTGCCTTGTAGGGTGTCTGTTCTCCAACAGGACTGGGGTTGATGGCCCCCCTCCACTATCACCATTGCAGGGAGGTAGAAAGTGGATCTGTTGGTGGGGGATCCTGTCTCTCACCCTGAGCCAAAGAGAGTGGGTTGGGTGGTGGTACATAATCTGCCTCTGGGTCCAAACACCCCCCCCTCCCCCCACCCCCCACCCCCTCCCACCCCTCCCCCCCTCATTTTAAGGTATGCATTATTGGCTGCTTTCTTGATATGGGAGTGCATGTTCAGGCCTCTGTCAAGGATTATCCCCAGATATTTGACTTCTTCTTGTACTGTGAGTTCAGTATGTTAAAGCGTGGGCTTTTTTGGGAGAATGAAGGAAGAGTCTCTTGTGACAAGTAGTACTTCAGTTTTGCTGCTGTTTATCACTAGGTTCAGGCTATTGAGGAAGTCTGAGGTGGCTGAGAAGCAACCTAAGATGTTGGAGAAATCTAGAGTGTAAAAGATCATGTAGAACATAATATCATCAGCATATAAGTGAAAGTGAACAATGAATTTCCTGAGCAAGTTGTCGATGGGTTTGATATAGATATTAAAAAGGAGTGCAGATAAGGCTGATCCTTGTCGTATGCCTTGGTTTAGGTTGAAGTAGTTGGATTTACTGGAACCAATATTTACCTGAAGTTGCCTGCCAGAGAGGTATGATGAGAACCATTCTAATGTGTTATTGGAGAGGCCTATTTCTTTCAGCCTGGCGAGAAGGACTTGGTGGGAGACGATATCAATATAGTAAGCACATATCACAGGAAATAGAACAGAAACATACAGTATACCACTTCATCACAATGAAATACAGAATTTAGCCCACAAATACAGGTAAATGGATCCAAGATAGAAAAAATATAAAAAGGATAATAATACAAAACCCTGAGAGCATACTCCCTAGTGATACAATTCCAAACAGTGGTGTCTGAGGGGTGGAAATTTGGACCTTAATCTTCTCCCTAGCCACTATAAACTCAGATAGTTGCCTACCTAGGCTCAAAAAATAAAATTTCCCCCTCCCAAACAACTAAGCAAATGCAAGGAAAATGTAACACGAAAAACAAACCCAGAGCCAATACCCTGGGACGCAGGGCCAGGAACTCCTGGTACCATTTTTTGTGAAGCAAGCAAATCAGGACAAATATGAATTTTTGAACCCAGAAATAGCATATGTATTCATTCAATGGAAATACATTTTGAAGACTAGATTGCGGTTGAACTCTAAGGTGAATGTAACAATTAAGGTGGACCGCTGGGTAACCACCTCCACAGAGGACTCCAGGAACTCCGTGGGTTCAACCCCACAGAATTCCTCTGTCCACCGGATGGACCAGAGTCACTCGAGAACAGGTACTGGGACCTGACTAGAAGGGGAAGAGAACCAGCCTCCATATCAAAACTAACGCTACCACCAGTAATAGAGCATTTTCACTTGCAGCCCCAATCCTATGGAATAGACTGGTTCTGACCGGATGCACAGAGGCCAGGACACACAGAATGGAATGTGCCTCTTGGTTTTCCAAATGTTCCATCTGTTGAAGTTTTGTCTTTCACCGCAGAGTGTTGATTCAAAGCCTGAGAATGCTCCACCACAGACTGCGACACAATGGACAAATCACACACCAGTCTAGTAGAGAGAGCCAGCATGGAAGAATTAAGCTCTTGAATTGCATCCCATAGTGACCCTAATGTCACAGTTGTTGGTCTCTGCACCTCACAAAAAAGCAACGTTATCCATCCCCTGCACGATGGATCTCACAGTACATTGTGGGAGGTCCGAGGCAACCCCCGTAGTCCTGTCCAGGAGGGAAGAAGAAATGGCTGTAGGCATGTCTCCTGACAAGGACACACCAAAAGCTTCTCTGGTCTGGGCTCTCTCCAGCAATACTGCAGCCCTAGCACGTCTGAGTCTCGGAGGCAGCATCTGCACAATGGGGCTCGACAAAGCCCCATCTTTACTGCTGCCCACAGCATGCCTGTCGTGCTGACCCCGAGGGAAGAATCGCTGAAGAGCCTTCAGTCGCTCCAAAAGCCTAAGAATAGTCTGGTGGGAAGGCTGCCCTCCAAGAGTATTTTTATTTATTTATTTATTTAGACAGTTTTGTATACCGCCTTATCCTTCAATCAAAGCGGTCACAATACAATTGGGGGATACATTTAACAGACGGGGATATGAGAGACATACACTAATACTTACAGGGAACATGGGCAATGGAGGGTTAAGTGGCTTGCCCAAGACCACAAGGAGCATCTGTGGGACTAGAAACCCCAGTCCTTCCGGCCCAAGGTTGCTGTCCTCTAGTGGGATTTGAACCCCTGACCTTCTGGCCTGAAGTACCTTGCCCCAACCACTAGGCTACTCCTCCCTTCCCCTTGGCTGTCCCTTCCCCTTCCTCTTGCCCATAACCATGGGCAGAAGGAATGCCAAACACTACCGAAGCCACAGAGCATCCACCAACGCATTGGCTCACAGCACCATCTTGGATCTATCTCGATAGTCATGATTTAATGGCAGAAAGCCAACATGGCTATAGCCAAAGAAAGTTTTGGTTTACTAATCTATTATATTTTTTTGAAGGTGTGAATAAGCAGGTAGATAAAGGAGAACCGATTGATACGGTGTATCTTGATTTTCAGAAAGCCTTTGACAAAATACCTCATGAAAGACTCTTTGGGAAATTAAAAAGTCATGGGATAGGAGGCAATGTACTATTGTGGATTAGGAACTGCTTGAAAGATAGAAAACAGATATTAGGGATACAGCAAATGGTCAATTTTCTCAATGGAGAAAGCATATAATCACTCAACATGTAATTAAACTCTGGAGTTTGTTACCAGAGGTATCGTAAAAGTTGTTAGTGTAGCTGGGTTTAAAAAAGGTTTTGACAAGTTCCTGGAGGAAAGGTCCATAAACCTTTATTAAAGAGGATCCACGAAATCTGGGACAAGCATTGTGATACCTGTGTAACCTTTTGGGAATCTGACAGGTATTTGTGACCTGGATTTGCCACTGTTGGAAACAGGATAACAGAGCTTGATAGACCTTGCTCTGACCCAGTATGGCATTTCTTATGTTCTTATGACTACTGGAGTACCCCAGAGATCAGTGCTGGGCCTGTTGCTTTTTAATATATTTATAAATGACCTGAAAATGGGAACAATGAGTGAAGTGATAACATTTTTCAGATGATACCAAATTATTCAAAGTTGTTAAAACACAAGAGAATTGTAAAGAATTGCAAGAAGACCTTGGTAGACTGGGAGACTGGGCACCCAAATGGCAGATGACATTTAATGTGGGCAAGTGCAAAGTTATGGACTTAGGGAAGAACAACCCAAATTACAGTTACATGATACAAGGCTTCACATTAGGAATCATCACCCAGGAAAAGGATTTAGGTGTGATCGTGATTAATACTTTGAAATCCTCTGCCTAGTGTGCAGCTGCAGCCAAGAAAGCAAACAGAATGCTGGGAATCATAAAGAAAGGAATAGAGAATACAACAAAGGATATTATAATGCCTTTGTATTACTCCATGATGTGACTACACCTTGAATTCTGGTCACCATATCTTAAAAAGGATATAGCAGAATTCGAAAAGGTGTAGAGAAGAATGAAAAAAAAATGGTAAATGGGATGGATGGATATCCCTACAAGGAAAGACTTAAAAGGTTAGGGCTCTTTGGCTTGGAAAAAAGACGGCTGAGGGGAGATATGATAGAGGTCTATAAATTAATGGAGTAGAATGGGTAAATGTAGATTGGTTGTTTACTCCTTCAAAAAGTAGAAAAACTAGGTGACATGCAATGAATCTATGTAGCACATTTAAGACTAATCTGAGAAAATATTTTTTCACTCAATGTGTAATAAAACTCTGGAATTCGTTACCAGAGGATGTAGTAAAAGCTGTGAGTGTAGCTGGATTTAAAAGAGGTTTGGACTAGTGTTCATTATTGATATGGTTTAGACTAGTTCCTGGAGGAAAAGTTCATAAACCATTAGAACCGGAGAAATCCACTGCTTACCCTGGGATAAGCACTGTGGAATCTGTGTACCTTTTTGGGAACCTGCCAGGTACTTGTGACCTGGATTTACCACTGTTGAAATAACGCAACATGCAAAATTCAAAGACCCTAACAATGATTGCATCATCCTCAAGGTGACCTTCTTAGCTGTACTGATCAACATTGCCAGTTTTCTTAAATGGACAACTTTGCTACGGAGTCTATCTCTATCCCGAGGATGGCAGAGGACACAATGCAGCTTAGCAGGAATATTGGATCATACTTAAATATTCATTGTTAGAAATGTGTCGAATGATGGACTAGAGAGGGGAAAACCCACAGTAGACAAAAGAAGACCATTCATCGTATCAATAATGAACACTGTACTCCTCTCAATTAATGCTTTACTACAAAATGATTTCAAAGTTAAGTAGTTCAGACTAATATTCTTCTGGATGTTTTTGGAACCTCTGAATAAGTGAGAGGACAGAAAGTTCAAAAACAGATCTCTGGTCTGACAATGAAAGTCAAAGAGATTTTCCACTTGGAAGGTAGAATAGATAGGTCAAAAACAGACCAGAAGGGCAAGGGTAGAATGATATGGCTGCAGGTAGTGGAGTCCACAGTACTTTGCCTGGATTCAGCATTAGAAAAATACTTAAAAATCAGACTCTCGACAATGGGTATCGTCAGGGGCGGCCCAAGGAGGATGCGGGGCCATGTGCGGAGATTAATTGCGGGGCCTCATTTGCATAGGGATCATCATTTGCATAAATATTTGCATAATGTTAACATGCATTTTTAGTAAACATGCTTCTCAATAAAGAAAGACTAACAGATTTCTACGTTACTATATTCCAGTGCCAACTGCCAGGCCCATTAGGAAGTACTATAAACACTGACCATTTAGAACTCATAGCAAATCCACCATATCATCTGCCAGGATTCACAAAGCACCAAACCCTACCTATCAAAAGGCAACACTGCAAATATTAAACCAATACATCTCAGAGAATACCAGTGCATCTCTTATTGTGGAAAGAGAACAAGTGACACGGTCAAATAGAAACTACATGAACAGAATACCTCAGCTTGGTTAAAATGCAGAAAATAGACCGTCACCAAAGAACAAGGGATCACAATTTAGAAATAGGAAGACAATAATTAAACTGGGAACCCCAAAAGCCAAACATGGGATGTACAACAATACTGGAGAAATAAAACTATAAATTAATGTCCTCTTGTACTAAACAAAACACAAAAGACGTTAACGATGCACATTTCCCAGAGCTGATATATTCCATTTAATAAATTCAAAATAAAAAAGTATTTTTCTACCTTTTGTTGCTTGTGCATTTTATTTTTCAGTTGCAATTGCTCCAGTCACTTTCTTCTGGTTTCTTTGTGTCTTCTCCGAGCTATCCATTTGTCCTTTCTTCTCTTTTAGATTTTTTTCCAAATTCTTTCTCTATATCTGCTTTAAGATACTGATCTTTCCCCTTTTGCTCTTTCCTCCATTTCTTTCCTTATTTCTTTATCATCCACTCAAATTTCACCCTTCCATTCTCAATCTCCACTTACTCTTCCAATACCCGGCGCATCGTAGACTTTTCATCCCTCCCACACAAAATATCTTTTCCCCTCTCCATTCTCATTCCCCATCCCTTTCTAGTCCTCCCCCAAAATCAGCTCCTTTATAGTTCTAGACCCACCCAACATCTGCCCCCTTCTAGTCCCAGTCTTCCAAGCTTCCACATCAGCCCATTTCCAGTCCTAGCCCCACATATGCTGTTTTCCAGTTTCATTCCAGCCCCCCATCAACCCATTTCCAATCCAAGCTCCCCCATCAGCCCATTTCCAGTCCTATTCCAGCCCATCACCCATTTGCAGTCCACGTTCCCCCCATCAACCCATTTCTAGTCCTATTCCAGCTCCTCATCAGCCCATTCCCAGTCCTAGCCCCCCATATGCTCTTTTCCTGTTCCATTCCAGTCCTCCATCAGCCCATTTCCACTCCAAGCTCCCCATCAGCCAATTTCCAATCCTAGCCCCCTCGTCAGCCCACTTTGTCCTATTCCAGCCCCATCAGCCCATTTCCAGTCCTAATCCAGCTCTTCATCAGCCCATTTCCAGTCCAAGTTTCCCCCCCACCATCACAGCCCATTTGCAGTCCTATCCCCCCACCATCGCAGCCCATTTCCAGTCCGTTCCCCCCCCCCACCATCACAGCCCACTTGCAGTCCTCCCCCCATCACAGCCCAACTGCAGTACATTCCCCCCATCACAGCCCATTTCCAGTCCATTCCCCCCCCTTCACAGCCCAATTGCAGTCCGATCCCCCCCCCCCACCTCACAGGCCCATTTCCAGTCTGTTTCCCCCCCACCATCACAGCCCATTTCCAGTCTTTCTCCCCACCATCACAGCCCACTTGCAGTCCTCCCCCATCACAGCCCAATTGCAGTCCGTTTCCCCTCCCACATCACAGCCCATTTCCAGTCGGTTCCCCCCCCCACACCATCACAGCCCATTTCCAGTCTGTTCCCAACCACACCATCACAGCCCATTTCCAGTCCATTCCCCCCCGATCACAGCCCACTTGCAGTCCTCCCCTCCATCACAGCCCAATTGCAGTCTGTTTTCCCCCATCACAGTCCATTTCCAGTCGGTTCCCCCCCCCCCCACCGAAGAGCCCCGCACTGTCTAAGGGGTTGCAGAGGGAGCCGGGGCAATGCCCTTTAACCTCTCCCGGCATTCGTGGCTTCATTGAAACAGCCACCAGCATGAAGGAAAAGGCTCTTCACGCTGGCGGGCTGTGCAGAGGGAGCCAGGGCCTCGTGCGGGCTTCCCCGGCTCCCTCTGCAGCCATCCATTGAGCGAGAATGTGGTTCGCGCGGGGCCCTGTGAAAACAACATTCTGGCTCAATGGATGGGCCGGCCCTGGGTATTGTACTAAGACACAGGAAATAAAGCTGCTTGTCTCAGTACCAGTTTATAAGGTGTACATAGTGGGACTGAGGGCAGCACAGTTAGATATGGTAGGCTTATTCTCACACTCTTAGTTACTTTAGCAAGAAAACTGAGCATGCAAGCTGAAAAAGAAAAACAAATAGACATATGTTAGATTGGGTAATAGCATTTACAAACAGAAACAGCATTTTATATAAGTACAGATGACTCATACATCTATGGCTGATTCTATAAGGGAGCTTCCTAACTTATGTGCCATTTGGGTGCCTAAATAGGACTTACAGTAGCTAAATGAGCATTTAGGCGTACACGTTAGGTGGGCATTATTCAATAAGCATAGCTAAGTGCAATCGTGTCTACTTTCAGTGTGGGTGTACATGGGTGGGTGTACAGTGTGGGTGTACAGTGTGGGTGTACATGGATGGAGTTTGGGTGGAATCTAGGCAGCACCTAGATTTAGGGCCTGAGTTATAAAATACTATCACTTAGTTATATACTTGCAAAATCTAGGCACCTGCATTTATACCTGCTATAGAGCAGGTGTACATGCAAGTACCTATATTTTTGCACCATTTATACCCCTTTTAGGCCCCAGTTATTAAATTACCCTCTTATTGGGCAAGGTGGATGGCACTAATAAGCCATTATGGTAAGCAACTGGGCTTTTCTACAGATTTGGTGGAAATACAATAAGCTAGGAAACCAGGGTATGTACTGGGACCAACTTTTGACAGCATTAACAGACTGGTTCAAGAAGAGAACACTCCTGAGCTATGTGCTTCTGCACCTCGATGGCGATGAACTACTAAGTATTCTGTTCAGATTAAAAATGATACGAAACAGCCTAGGACTTTCGTTGATATTTCCCATGTTGTTTCAAATGAATGCACATCCCTAGTTCTCAGCAGGGTTGGCGCTACCATTAGGCGAACTAGACAGTTGCCTACTGCGCTGGCCCTGCAGGGATACACATTATCACCACTGTCACTCCTCTCAGGTCAGGGAGCAGTGGCAGTGGGCACAAACAGCTCTGTGGTGCTTACGCCCAATGCTGACTTCCTGTTTGCTGTAGGAAGTCGGTATTGTGCGTTGGAGGGGCAGAAGAAAATAGCCGAAGACTAAAGGTAAACACCACGGGGCTGTCTGCTTCCATCCCTCTAATGCTTGATGCCAACTTCCTTCTGCAAATACAAAGTTGGCATTGGGCATAAGCACCACGGAGCTGTTTGTGCCCATTGCTGCTTCTGCTGCATATTCCGGCGAGGGGCGGCTGCGGCTACAATGGGCGCAAGGGATGAGGTTTGCCAAGGCACCTCATCTCTTTGCACTGACTCTGGTTTTAAGTAAACCTTTAGTTCAGAATACAAATTCTGGACTGGCCTCATTGATCTGGAGATGAGAAGAAGAGTAAAAGGAAGTTAAATGCCAAGGGCCTTCCAATGTTTACGGGTCCCTGTTCAAAGAACTCTGAAAGGAATCCCATGAGTTCAGCCTTAGTGGCTGTATTGTTTCTGGAATCGTGTGACCCTCCCGCCTGATGCATGACGTACAGACTGCTGTAAAGACTACCCAAGGGCAGAGCCTAGTTGCACTGGTGGAGGAGAAAAACACCAGAACAGCACTTATAATAGAGTTGTCAGTTCCAAGTGATTTTTCTGTGAATTGTTTTGAAAGGGAGAAGATCCTCAAGTGCCAGGAAATGCAGTCAGAGATCAGGAAAATGTGCTAGGAAGATACTGAAATATTTCCCATCTCACAGGCTTGATTAAGAGCAATTACCAAGCACACACTGATAAATTGCCTATACGTGACATTTTTTGAATTCCAGAAAGAGTCTCTCTTTGGCATGATCCAAGTTAGCAATAAATTCCACATATGCTGGCTTAGGGGTGAGGTTCATTACTGTCATGATATGTGCACGACTAATCCGTTTGGAGAAATTGTCCCCATGAGACAAGGGTTAGCAGATAGGTTTGGCTAATATCATTGTTGCTACTGTTAATGGTTATGAAGAGGACTGTTATTGCTGCATATGTTAATTATATAAAGATAATAAGCCTGTGACCTGTTCTTTTCGCAAATGTTGCATCTGGCATCATTACTGAAGTAACACTGAGAAGGTCACTAAAAAAGGGAAGGAGAAAATGGACAGAAGGAGGGAGAAAGGGGGAAAACGGTGGAGGTGTTCAATATTAGCCCAGAGGCATGTTAAAATAACATGATAAACATTCTTACAATTGACTGTGGTCTACTGAAATTTCCCCTTGTTTTCAATTGCAAGTGATTTTTTGTGGGGACACTTTTGACCTGGCTTTCCATCATACAAATACTGCTAAATAAATAAGGGCCCGATTTTCGAAGGCAGTTACACAGGTAATAGCCCATGTTACCCATGCAAATGCCTTAACTGGGATTATCCAAAGGCACCTACACGGGTTAAGTCTCTATCGCGCCCAGATGCTATCCGCTTAGCATCGGGGTGTGTTTGAGGCATTCCGGGATGGAGCGGAGGAGGGGAATGGCACGAAGCGGGTAGCAGCGATTTTTGATGCTGCCCGCTTAGTGTTCTGCGCCTTAAAGAAAGGCGAGGAAAACCCTTGCCTAACTTTAAGGCACTGGGGCTAAACAGGTAGCATCAAAAATCACTGCTAGCCACTTAGCCTCGGCGGCTGCTGGCCTGTGCGGCGTGACCTGGATTTTCATTTCCATCGCCATGGAAATGAAAATCTGGATTAAGGGGGTCAGCAAGCAGGCTATGCGCCGACACAGTGCATAGCCTGTCTAAATGAAAATTGGGCCTTAAATAAATAAATAATACAATTGGGGAGGGTTACTAGACCCTTATGTGTAAACTGTAGGGAAGTTAGGCTGTTGTCACTGTTAATAACCAAAAGGTTCTTAATCCTTTGTACAGCTCTTTTCATAATACGAAAGTTGGGCGAATGCAAACATAACATAATTTTGTCATTTAAGTATATTTTGAGTATGGGTGATTAGTTAGGGAATTTTCTTCCCTCTCCCTGTGCTTTCCTCCATTTTCCTCCATCCGCAATTTACCTAGGTCAGAGGTTATTACGTAAAGGCTCACTATTCAAATGAACCTAAGGGAGCATAAGGACCTGCTAACTGAACACGTAACCCTACTGATAAGAATATTCAGTGACATTGTTCTTAAGTCCTGTCCAGTTGATGTTGATTCATGGCAACCTTCTGGATAGTAGTCCTAAACTGTGTTCAGTCTCTGTCAGCTGCCTAATTGTTGATAGAGTGGCATCCATAGTTGCTGTTATAGTATTGACCCATTATATTGCTGGCTTTCCTCTTTTGGGCTGACCTTCAACCTTGCCAACCATGATGTCTTTCTCTAATGATCTTTCTCCTTACATGATGTGCCCAAAGTATGAACGATGAGGTCTTGTTTTTTGAGCTTCTAAAGAAAGTTTAGGTTTGATCTCCTCCAGTTCCAACTGATTTATTCTTCAGGCAGTCCAAGGTATATAAGGTATTCTTCTCCATCACCATAATTTGAAGGCATTGATTTTCTTCCTATCTTTATTCTTCACTGTCCAATTTTTGCATCCATGTAATGTTATTGAAAATACCATGGCTTTGCATCACAGAATCATGTCTAGGTCCTTCATAGCAGTTCTGCCAAGGGCAATTGTCATCAGATTTTTTGACTGCTTGTCGTTTTTTTTTTTATTGATTATTGATGCAAGGAAGTTAACATTGTCTACTATTTCTATTTTTCTCAATCAAGGATGAAATGATTTTTGTCAGTGGTCAGCATCTTTCTCTTCTTCATGTTGAAGTGCAGGCCCATTTTAAGGCTATGTCTCTTGATCTTGATAAGCAGATGTTTCAAATCATTTTAACTTTCGGCCAGTAACATGGTATCATCAGCATCGTGAAAACTATTGATGAGTCTTCCACAAATCTTTACACTTGGGTGTCTTCATACAGTGCTGCTTCACTGATGATTTGTTCTGCATATAAATTAAACAGGAAAGTATGCAGCCTTGTCTTAGATCTTTGCTGATTTGAAACCATTCTGTTTCTCCTTGTTCTGTTCGAACTGTTATTTCTTGAGGCTGTGCATGCTATTAGGTGTTCTGCTTCTTAATGTGGCCCAGAGTTGTTCATGATTTACATAATCAAAGGCTTTGCTGTGGTCAGTTTAACACACACTGAAATACTTGAGGTATTCTATTGAGCCAAACTGACTTAAAAGAAAATTTTAAAGAAAATCTCATCAAATATGATGAAAAAAAGAAAAAGAAAACATGCGGTATGAGAATAATTATTAGAAAAGTGTAGTAGGTGATACTTATATAACAAGCTCACATAACTATCTAAATATCCAAACTAAGCCAGCCCAATAGAAGAATCAAGTACATCCCCAGTAATTCCTTTATCGTTTCTTAAATGCTCTTGAGTTATAATCAATGAGCAGCAGGGGCGGTTCTATCATTAGGCGAACTAAGGCGGTGGCCTCAGGCAGCAGTTTCTAGGGGGCGGCACTATTTGCTGCTCCCTAGAAACTGTCTATGATAGAACCGCCATCAAATGAAAGCAGCCACAGGAACATTTCTCTGTTCCCGCGGCTCTGCTTTCAAACTGCTGGGTCGCTGCCTGCCTGCCTTCAATCTTCCTGGAGCCAGTGGGGTGGGGGGGGGGGGGGTGGCTGAGGTCATCTTCCACCACCCTTCCACTTTCTGTTGCTGCTGGCTGCTTCAGCAACGGAAGCGTAAGGGCAGCGGAAGTGATGACCTCGGACCCCTCACACTCCGCTGGCTCCAGGAAGATTGAAGGCAGCGACCCAGCAGTTTGAAAGCAGAGCCATGGGAATGGAGAAATGTTCCCGCGGCTGCTTTCATTTTAAAGGATGAATCAGTGAGGTGAGGGTGGGGGGGAGGAGGGAAGGGAGCAGACACAAGGGGGTGACCTGGAAGGGAGCAGACACAAGGGGGGGAGTCTGGAAGGGAGCAGACACAAGAAGGGGGGGGGCCTGGAAGGGAACAGACACAAGGGGGTGCCTGGAAGGGAGCAGACACCAGGAGGGGGGCCTGGAAGGGAGCAGACATAAGGGGGGGCCTGGAAGGGAGTAGACACAAGGGGGGTGGGGCCTGAAAGGGAGTAGACACATGGGGGGGCCTGGAAAGGAGCATACATGGGGGTGCCTGGAGGGGAGCAGACAAGGGGGGGCCTGGAAGGGAGCAGACACAAGGGGGGGCCTGGAAGGGAGCAGACATGGGGGGGGGGGAGCTGGAAGAGAGCAGACAGGAGGGCCTGGAGGGGAGCAGATGGGGGGAGCAGGAAAGGAGCAGAGCAGATATGGGGGGGGGGGCTGGAAGGGAGCTGACACCTGGGGATGGCACTGGAAGGAGGATGGACAGGGGAGAGGGGGAGCTGGAAGGGAGCTGACATGGGAGGGGGCACTGGGACTGGAAGTTCGCTGATACCTGGGATGGTATTTTAACTAGAAGGTGCTGGACGATGGGGAAGGAGGGGGACTGGAAGAGAATAGACACCAGTGGTGGTACTGTAAAGGCAAGGGGGTTGGTAATGGGAGGGGAGGCTATAAAGGGGGCTGATACTAGGGAGAGTTACTGGGACTGAAAAAAGGCTGATGGAAGAAAATGAAGAAAGCAAAAGGAGAGACAAGAAATGGCAGATGGACTATAGACCATAGAAAAAGAGCTAAGAGAAGACAGAGAAAAATGGAAACCTCAGATCGGGACCAGCATGATCAAAAATCATCAGAAAACAAAGGTAGAAAAAATAATTTTATTTTCAATTTAGTGACTGGACTTTGTGCTATCTATATTTCACACAGTATGGGGAACTGCATCTCTTATCTGGTGTTGCAATGCATGCGGAGTCTGGCTTCTTGGGGTTTCATTTTAGTTTTTGTCTACATATTTTTATTTTTGCTTTAGGTTGTGGTCACTTATTCTGTACTTGGTGAGGGTCTGTGTTCTGAGTGTGTGATCAAGGCCAGGTGTTCTTTTAACATGGAGTTTGTACGTAGGGATCTGTACTGTAGTAATTTGACTTGTTCAGCTTTTCAAATAGGTGTATGGATGTTTTGAGGCCCATTGCAGTGTTTATAGTGCTGCTTTTTTCTTGGTAGGCCCCTTATTGTATGAGCTTTGGAAGTGTATGCTGCTATGGTATGGTAGATTTGGCCTTGCAGATCTTAGTGAATTAAGTAGGGTTTTATATTAGTTCCCAAGATGCCTGGTACTGGAGAATGTTTGTTGTTGGTGAGATGACCAGAATCAGCTTTTTGTTTTTTTATATATATATTGAGTTCTGTGGGTGAATGTCCTACCTCTGCTCTGCACCCATTGTTGAGGAGGGGGTTCTGTGAATGCAAAATGTATGTTCAAAAAGAAAAAGCAAACACCATAATGCAATTTATAAGAAAATACAAATGAATTATAATTTGGAGTCATAAACTGCTGTGGTTCTCACTATTTCTTTTAGTTCCTTGGTGTGTGAACATCTTGAATTTGCTCTACATTATCTAATTGACTTTTTGATTTGATTTGAGAAAGATCCCCACCTGGGGGTGTGTGCGGGGGAAGGCGCGTGCTGGGGGGGGGGAGGGTGCGGGGTGGGAGAAGTGTGCAGAGGGGGGGGGGTGCGCCAGCTCATCCCTCGCCTCAGGCAGCAGATTGCCTTGAGCCGCCCCTGATGAGCAGGATATTTAAAACAATCTGAGCTCCTAAATTTAGGATCCTAAGTTAGGCTTCTAAATATATGCTCTATTTTCAGCCGCACTTAGGAGCCTATGAGGAGGAGGGAGGATTTTAAACGGTAGTGGTCAGCACAGTTAAAGCGGCTGGCTGTCACCGCTTTAACTTTGCCCCAGATGCTCAATACTGGGGCCATATTGAATATACGGGTTACCCAGATTGTGATCTTGCAGTCCAGTTTGCAGCAATATTCAGCTGCTGGCTGGATTGCAAACTGTCCTAACTTTAGTTGGTTAGGGTAGCCAGACATAGGCTGACTATCGCCGCTGTCCTGTTTACCTGTGGTGCTATCCCCACTCTCCCCCCAGAATGCCTGGATGCTAAATACTTAGTGTCGGGGCATTTAGCAGGCCAAACCAGGGATATTCAGCAGCATTAACCAGGCTAGTGCCACTGAATATCCCAATAAACGACATTTATGCAATGTGCATGTCTGCAAACTGCATAAATGCCTTTGAATATCCCTCCGCTATGTTTTCAGAGCTTATAATTTATTCTCCTAAACTTAGGTCTGCCATAGATTTGCCTAGTTTTATGAGCCTAATTTAGGTCCCTAGTTTAGAAAATCAGTGCTAAACTCCTAACATTTTTCCCCCCACTCCAAATCCGCCCCCGTTAACTACCCACTATTTAAGCCCCTAAGCTTAGGAGTTTAGAGAAATTTTAAGAAATTATTTAGGCATTCAGCCCTAGTAAATTTTCAAAGAGAACAATTTAGAAGGATAACTCTCAGAGTTAGGAGCATAAATCCTTTGGATATAGTGCCCAATTATTTCCATTGCACTGCATCAACAAAAACATAGGGGGGTAGTGTTAGTGCAGCTGAATATCCCCAGGTGCACCACTGAATGCCCTGATGCTAGCTAGCTAATACTGGGGCTTTCCGGGGATGGATCGGATGCAGAACTCGGGGATAACTGGCTAGCAGAGATATTTAGCCACTAGTCAGTTATCCCAAAATGGTGAATGTTAGACACCTGAAAGGCTCACCTTACCTTCCCCACTGAAGCTAACTGGGCAGTTGCTGAATATTGCTGCTGCCCAGTTAGCTTTAGCGCTATCCAAGGTGCAAGGTGCAAGAAACTCTTTAGTCTCAGGGAACGAGTCTGATCTCTGGAGGCAAGAGTAGCAGACTTGGAAGACATAAGGAAGACAGAGAGATACATAGACAAGACCTACAGGGATATCGTCCTGAAGTCCCACCTCCAGTCTGGCAGCATCCCTGTTGCCATGGAGGAGAGAGGTCATGTGACAGGAGAGCATCACCCTGGAGTGGCAGGAAGTGATCCTATAGCAAGGTGATGTAAAACCCTCTCGCACCGAGGAAGTTTCTCCAGGGCCAAATGCCCATGAGGGAAGGTTTAGGACAGCCATTATAATTGATGATTCGATCATTAGACATGTAGATATCTGTGTGGCTGGTGGACATGAGGATCACTTGGTAACATGCCTGCCTGGTGCGAAGGTAGTGGACCTCATGCGCCACCAAGACAAGGTCTTAGATAGTGCTGGGGAGGAGTCTGCTGTCCTGGTACAGTACATGTCGGTACCAATGACATAGGAAAATGTGGTAGGGAGGTTCTGGAGGCTAAATTTAGGCTTTTAGGTAGGAAGTCGAAATCCAGAACTTTCAGGGTAGCTTTCTCTGAAATGCTTCTTGTTCCACGCGCAGGACCCAAAAGGCAGGCAGAGCTCCGGAGTCTCAATACGTGGATGAGACAATGGTGCAAGGATGAGGGTGTTGGATTTGTTAGGAACTGGAGAACATTCTGGGGAAAGGAGGGGCTCTTCCGAAGGGATGGGCTTCACCTTAACCAGGATGGAACCAGGCTGCTGGCATTAATCTTTAAAAAGGAGATAGAGCAGCTTTTAAACTAGATAATAGGGGAGAGCTGACAGTCGCCCAAGAGCACATGGTTCGGAACAATGTATCCTTGAAGGATACTACCAAAAAAATGAAGTAGGGCACATCAGCAGAGATGTCCAATTAAAGACAAAGGTAGCCCAAATGCCCTTGAGTACAGAGCAGACAGAGCTTAAAGATGCCAAAGTACCCCTGCCTACTGATAACCAGATGAATATAAATAAAATACAGTCTCTAAAATGCTTATATGCAAATGCTAGAAGTCTAAAAAATAAGATGGGAGATATAGCACTAAATGATAAGCTAGATATGATTGGTATCTCAGAGGCATGGTAGAAGGAGGACAACCACTGTGATAACTGGGTACAAACTATACCGTAATGATAGAACTGATCAAATTGGTGGAAGGGTTTATTTTATTTATTTATTTATTTATTTATTTACTTCTCTTATATACTGCGCTATTAAAATCAGTGCGGTTTACAATTGAACAAAAAAACATACTGCAATGTCACACGACAATTGAGTTTTTACATTGAACATGGACGAGATAACCTGGAGGTAAAGGGTAAAGGGTAAAGGGTTGCGCTCTATGTTAGAGAGGGCATTGAGTCACAAATGATTAAAGTTCTACAGGAAACAAAATTTGCTGTAGAATCTCTATGGTTTGAAATTCCATGTAAAAAGGGGAAGGTAATGGCAGTGAGGGTGTACTATCGACCGCCTGGCCAGAATGAACAAATGGATGATGAAATGCTCAAAGAAATCAAGGAAGCTAACAAAAGTTACAGAACGGTAATAATAATGGGTGAGTTCAATTACCCCAGTATTGACTGGGTCAGTGTCACGGCAGGACATTCTAGGGAGATAAAGTTTCTAGATGAAATAAATGACTGCTTCTTGGAGCAGCTGATTCATGAACCGACCAGAGGGGAAGCTATTTTGGACTTAGTCCTTAGTGGAACACCAGATCTGGTGCAAGAGATAAGGGTGATGGGGACACTTTGCAATAGTGATCATAGCATGATTGCGTTTGATTTAATTAATGGAGGAGGGATGGTAAGGAAATCCACATTACTACCTTTTAACTTTCAAAAGGGAGACTATGATAAAATGAGGAAAATAGTTAAGAAAAAACTAAAAGGAGCAGTTGCAAAGGATAAAGACTTACATCAGGCTTCGGTGTTGTTGAAAAATACTATCTTGGAAGTCCAGACCAGTTGTATTACACGCTTTATGAAAAATGGAAGGAAGTCCAAAAAACTGCCAGCATGGTTTAAAGGTGAGGTCAGAAAGGCTGTTGTTGCCAGAAAAAGCATCTTTCAGGAAATGGAAAAACGAGCCAAATGACGAAAACTGGAAACAGCACAAGCACTGGCAAGTTAAATGCAAAGCATTGATAAGGCAGGCAAAGAGAGAATTTGAGAAGAAACTTTCTGTCGAAGCAAAAACGCATACTAAAGACTTTTTCAAATACATTCATAACAAAAAACCTGTGAGAGAGTCAGTTGGACCATTAGATGATAGGGGGTAAAAGGGGCAGTAAGAGGGGACAAGGCTATAGCAGAGAGACTGAATGAATTCTTTGCTTCGGTCTTTACTGAGGAAGATGTAGGGATGTTACCCATGACTGAAGTGGTATTTAAAGGTGATACTGCGGAAGAATTGAAAGAAATATCGCTACACCGGGAAGATGTATTACAACTATTTGATAAACTGAAGATTAGCAATTCACCTAGACCGGATGGTATACATCCAAGGGTATTGAAAGAACTGAAACATGAGATTGAAGACGGCTGAGGGGAGATATGATAGAGGTCTATAAATTAATGAATGGAGGGGGGCGGAGCCTGATGTCCAGCGGGATAGTCGCATAGCGCTGAGGCTCCCGAGAGGCCTACCAAGACTCCTGAATTTTGAACCGTTTTAATTCTGAATATTGCCTTGACTCTACCGGGGTACCTTGGGGTGATGGCGGGGACCAAACCAGCACGTCTAGATTTCGGGACCCCAACGAATTCCCATGGTAAACGCTCCAAAACCGAGCCCCCGTCTCCGCAGAAACAGCCCGCACCTCGGGAAGGTCCCGAGATGCAGCAGGAGATCCTCACTGAAATACGAGGGGTAAAAGATCTCGTGCAATCCAACGGGGAGTCACTCCGAGCGCTGCGTGAAGATTTCGGCATGCTGCAAAGCAAACTTGAAGGGCTTTCCCTACGACAAGACAAAATGGAAGGCATACTGGACTCACACTCGGTCCGGTTGGCGAAACTTGACAAAGTAGAGCGCCAGATACGGGCCCTTCAGAATGAAGTGGAAGATGGCAACAATCGGGCCCGCCGCAACAACATACGGCTCGTGGGCATACCGGAGGGAGCTGAGTCTGGAGACATGAAGGAGTTTCTTTGTAAGGCGCTTCCTTCCCTACTTCGGGTCACGTTTGCTAAAGACCTGGAGATTGACCGGGCTCATCGAGTGCCCTCAAATATGGCGCTCAATCGGAAGACCCCGCGGCCTATTATCTTTCGACTCTTAAGATACCAACATGTTGAGCAAATTCTGAATGCCGCTCGCGCAAAAGGCCCCATCGAGTTTGAGGGCCACCGGATATCCTTCTTTCCTGATTTGGCTAAGCCCACGGTTGATCGTAGAAAGCGATTCCTGGAATTTCGACCGAGGCTACAACAACTGCAAGCCCGCTATGGCCTGATGTACCCGGCTAAACTCAGGGTAACGCTGCACAACCAGACCAGAACATTTGCTGATCCTGAACTACTTGCGGAATTTTTGGAGTCCAAAGAGGCAGATCAGATGCGTTGATCCAAGGAACACTTAGTTAATTGACTTTATATTGGTAAAACCCGCCATATTGTTTCGGACGCTCTCTACCTTAGAGACTGCCTTGGCACTTCACGGCCTTGGCTCTCACTAGCCTTGATGGCCCTGCTCTATCATGCCCTCAGCTACTTCGGTGGGGATCGGAGACCATAATCACAGAAGGGTTCAAATATTACAATCGCACTCTCTAGGGCCTCCTCCCGCAGACATATGGTCGCCATTTATATTTGGGGTTATGCTTCTTCTCTGGGGCACTTCGGTGCTTGTTCTCTCATATGGGGTGTATCTGGTATCTTAATTGATGTGTATGATATAGATGTACAGATGTGGTATATATTCCATACTCGCCTGCGCTTTTACTTCAAATGTATGACAATGTCTTATGGCCCTATGTAAGGTTTTTTCATTGAACGTAAAGGGAATCAACAATCCGATTAAAAGAAAGAAAATCCTTAGCTATTTGAGTCATGAAAAGGCGGATCTGGTTTTTCTCCAGGAAACGCACTTAAATTCTACCGAAACTCTGAAACTCAATATTAAACCTTACATGGTAGCTGCCTACTCTCCGGCTGTTTCTAAGAAATGTGGGGTAGCTATTCTGGTGAGGAAATCCTTGCCTGTCACCATCATTGCCACTAGCTCTGACACGGAGGGCAGATGGTCCCGCGTCCATCTTAAAATTGGACACCTTGAACTAACATGTATATGTATTTATGCCCCCAATGTGGATAATCCTGCCTTTTTTGCTACCATTGCTCAGGTTGCGCAGGCCTCTGCCAGCACCTCGCTGATAATAGGTGGCGACTTTAACCAAGTCGTCGATCCTCTGGTAGACAGGCAACCGCCTAGAACGAGTGGCCTGCCCAAGAGCTCCCTCACACTCACCTCCTTGATCAAAGATCTCGCTTTAGTGGATCTTTGGAGATTGTTGCATCCTGCTGAACTGGAATTTACTTTCTATTCTCCCCCCCATCTATCACAGTCCAGAATAGATTTTTTCCTAATATCTAAAGTGCTGGTATCTCAGGTAGACACAGCGATGATTCACCCATTACATATCTCAGACCATGCTGCCATTTCCTTCCAGTTGCACGCTAACCTGCCCAGTGGGAACCCGGGAAATTGGTTTTTTGATAGGACCCTGCTAGAGCAACAAGAGTTTCAGTTAGACATTCGGGCCGCCATTCAGGACTATTTCCATTTTAACTTACCACATGATACCACGGGCTGGGCTTGGTGGGAGGGCTTTAAAGCTGCCATTCGTGCAACCATTACTAGCTATCAAATTCGCTTGGGGAAACAGCGTAAGCAACAGTTATTAATATTAGAGCAACAAATTAAAACTGGGGAACGGGTTCTTACTTCCCGCACTGATCCTTGTGTGTTGTTACGATTGCAACGCCTACGCTTTCAATATAACTCAATCCTGTCTGCTGCAGCTTCTAAAAATATCGCATCGCAGCGAGGGATGTACTATCGGGAAAGCAACCGTGCTGGTAGACTCTTAGCTAATGCATTGAAAGGTCAAAAAGAAGCCAAACGGGTAGCGGCTCTCCGAAACTCGGTAGGAGGGGACATAGTGACAAACAATACAGAGATCGTAGAGCTTTTCCGGGATTTTTATACTCGTCTTTATAAATCAGAATGTGACTTCACGTCAGAGGCTTTTGAGCGATTATTATCCGGAATCCAACGGCCGACCCTCTCTGAAGAGGACAGGGTTGCGATGGATCAACCCTTCTCTACTAATGAAATTCACTCTGCCCTTAAACGTGTGGCCTCGGGACGCGCCGCAGGCCCCGACGGTCTTCCGGCCGAATTTTATAAAACGTTCAGTGCAGATCTAGCCCCCCACCTAAAACTCTATTTCACTGCTCTGGCTGAAGACACATCTTGCTTGGGATCCTTTTCGGCGGCGAATGTGGTAGTATTTGAAAAAGAAGGGAGGGATCCGCTGTTAACAGCTAACTACCGCCCAATCTCCCTCCTTAACGCAGACTATAAAATTTTTGCGACTATCTTAGCCTCTCGACTATCTGACCAAATGTCTACACTAATCCACCCTGATCAATGTGGTTTTATACCCGGAAGATCCACTGCCGACAACGCTAGGACTTTATGTCATGTTTTGACTAATGCTGCCAGCCTAGATATACCTCTAGTTGGTCTTTCCCTAGACGCCGAGAAAGCCTTCGACCGTCTAGAGTGGCCCTTCTTATTTGCTGTTCTCCGTTGGTACGGCTTTGGGGAGGGCTTTCTCCGGTTTCTTCAAGTCATGTATGCCGAACCCACAGCCAGTATATGTGTGAATGCTATCAAATCCCAGCCATTTAGCCTTCAAAGAGGTACACGCCAAGGGTGCCCCCTATCTCCTCTGCTCTTTGACTTAGCGCTCGAACCTCTAGCCCTGTTACTTAGGCAGTCCGCAGACATCCGAGGTGCCCCCTTTAGACACAGAGAGATCAAACTCTCCGCTTATGCAGATGACCTTATGCTTTTTATAACTTTGGACTCGGTCCCAGTAGTCTTAGAATTACTAGACAGGTATTCGCAGCTCTCGGGCTATAAGATCAACTGGACCAAATCGGTTGCTTTCCCACTTAACCACCGGGTACATGCGGCCGACATGCAAGCCTTTCCCTTTCTCTGGCAGCATAGTATGGTGAAATATCTCGGGGTCTATTATTGCTATCCTTTAGAGGACACTATCAGTTTCAACGCCAAGGCGATAATCTCCAAAGTCCGTGAACTTACCAATCGGTGGTCTCCACTAACCCTTACATGGTGGGGCCGCTTAGAAACAGTGAAAATGATGATAGTTCCTAAAGTGAACTACATTCTCGAAATGCTACCGTGTTTACTGCCCCGACACATTTACAAAGATGTAGAAGGCCTTCTTATTCGTTATTTATGGCAGGGTAAAACACCCAGGATAGCTAAACAACACTTGCAATCTGATAAAGCGAGAGGAGGAGCTAGATTTCCAGATTTTCTCAAATATCATAAAGCCTTCCTCTTAAAGCAAGGTGCCCGTTGGCTGGATGCCCCGGCAGCAGGCCGTCCGGTGTGGCTAGATATCGAAGAAGAGCTTAGTGGACCAGTTCCGCTGGCCTACTTCCCCGGAATGAGCCATCCTTCAGACTCCCGCCATTCACCACTGGTTGTAGACACTCTAGTGGCCTTTAATGCCCTCATTCAATCTCTGGGTCCACAGGCGTGCCCCCTGGACCATCTCCCGATATGGCATAACTCTCGATTTCAAATTAACAAAAAAACGTTAGCATGGAGACCCTGGTACTCCAGGGGGATTTGGACACCTAAGCAGCTGTTTGCTGGGGATCGCTGGAAATCCTTTAATGCTTTACAAACGGAATTTGGTCTACCAGCGAAATATTACTTTCAATGGGTGCAGCTCCAACATTGCCTTAAAGGCGCTCGGGTCATTCCGCGCTCTGATACTAGCGTGGAAGGGCTGTCAGAGGTGATTCGTTGTATCGGGAGTCTACCAGGGGTGGCATCTAACTTTTATAAAATACTCACTCATAGTCCAGGCCGGGACACCCCTAGGGCCCAGCAGGCATGGGAGCGCGAATTGCACATCACTTTAACTCCCCAGCAATGGAAGATAGTCTGGAGTAAAGTGGTGCGGGTCTCTAGATCCGCCTCTGTCACTCAAACGCTCTTCTATTTTGCCCACAGATGCTTTTATACTCCTGAAAAGATGGCCAAATGGAATGTCAATACAAGCTATCGATGTTGGTCATGCCATACAGCGGTGGGTACCTTCGCCCATGTTATCTATGAATGTCCAGCACTACAGCAATATTGGGGGCGGGTTTGGGACCGGATACAAAGTATCCTACACTTCCGGGAGCCCCTTTCTTGGAAGATTGTGGGACTCCGCTCTGTGGCGGGGATCCCCTCTCTTCCCAGGACAGGCCGCTTCCTCCTGGATTTTATGTTGGGTGTGGCTGTATGCTTAGTCACGAAAAATTGGAAGAATGGCTCCCGCCTAACTTTTACCGAATGGTGGAATTCTGTCTGCTTATATAGTACATATGAGCAGATACCTCGCCGGATGGCGTTCCAGGCTCAGGACTGCTCTCACTTGTCTAAGTGGCAGATGCTTAATGATTATGTTCAGATTGCCAGATGCTCCAATATAGCCGTATAACTATACTCATCATGTTGCAGATACTTATATTATCTCGAAAGATAATAATGTGTATATACACCCGATACTGGATTGTTACGTATCCCAGAGAAGAAGCAGGGGGGGAGGGGGGTGGTGGGGGGTTTACTGTCCGTGATTGTATAATATTATTTGTTCATGTCTTCTATTCTGTATGTCCTTTTGTTTCGATGTTCTAAAATGAAAATAAAAGTTTAAAAAAAAAAAATTAATGAATGGAGTGGAATGGGAAAACTTAGATTGATTGTTTACATCATCAGAATATAAAAGGACTAGGGGACATGCAATAAAGCTACAGGGTAACCTATTTAAGACGAATAAGAGAAAATATTTTTTCACTCAACGTGTAATCAAACTCTGGAATTTGTTACCAGAGAATGTAGTAAGAGCTGTTAGTGTAGCTGGGTTTAAGAAAGGCTTGGACAAGTTCCTGGAGGAAAGGTCCATAAAGCATTATTAAAAGGGTCCCGGGATATCATTGTCTGACCCAATAAAAGCATTGAGGAACCTGTGTCTTTTGGGGAAACTGCTAGGTACTTCTGACCTAGATTGGCCACTGTTTTAAACAGGATACTGGGCTTGATGGACTTTGTTCTGACCCAGTATGGAATATCTTATGTTCTTATGTTATGTTCTTATGTTCTTATGTCAATCTGGATATTCAATGTTCGTGGGCAGATATGGCCCCAGCATTAAATATCTGGGTGCAAGTTCAGTGGCAATGGCTAGATGCTGCACTGCGGAATACCCCATCCCCATAAACCTTAGCCTAATATTTAAAAAAACATCTCCTAGACTACTTCGGAAAGAAGGTTATTCTCAAAGCCAGGGTCCTAGGTCTCAGCTGAAGGATCTTCTCTTAATCCCCTGTGAGCATTGAAAATTGTCGAACATTAAAAAATATAGACAACACTGCATCTATCTGAGAGAGTCCTGAAACTTGCCGGCAATGTAACATAAGTAGTTAAATTCTCTTCAGAAGTCTCAAGGATGCTGGTCAAATCTCCTATCCACCTCTTTAGAGAAAGTAACAGAAATTATTTAATTGACCCAGAAATATAATAAATCCTCTCAATCACAAGCAATGTGTTGCAATACAAATACAAAACCTCAAGGAAATGCTGTTTCAACATTTCATTAGAGAACAATAAGGAAAATTGAAAAAATGCAATTAACCAGTACCGTACCGAGCCCTGTGTGAGCGGTGCAGCCGCACAGGGCGTTAAGACTTAAGGGGAGCATTTTGGCTCTCTGCCGTTGCCTGCTGCCGCCACTTTTTCAGTGGCAGGCAGCAGAAGGGAGCCAAAATGCGCCCCTTAAGTCTTCTTGCCAGCACACTAAGCAGGTCTGGTCTCTCCGGGAGGGACCAGACCTGCTTAGTGTGCTGGAGACTTGCACATCGGGTGCGCGCCTCTTCTCTCCCGCCCCCATAAAGTGGCTAGATTGAAATGCGGGAGGGGGGGGGGCGCGCGCCCGATGTGCAAGTCGCACAAGGCGCATTTAACTCTCAGTATGGCCCTGCAGATAACATATCTCCAACTTATTTTCTAATAGTGAATTACCTTCAATAAAGGGCTGTGATGCTTTAAGGATGTCAATCCTTTTAACATGGCTTTCTGCCTTTCATCTATATTCATCCAGCTTTTTCTCTAGGCCAGGCAGTTTCTCTAATGTCTCCATGGAGCATTTACAGAGATTGGTCAAGCAACTGGTCAGAGTTGACTCCATTTTGACAATCATGCCAAATTTCAACATTTGTAACTTTCCCGGGTGGAGTAGATTAAATTGCCCCACCCAAACCTTTGACATTAGAAAAGATCACTGGTTTCAACTGGCTTACCAACTCAGGTCTTATCAATGAATTTGGATCATCTCCCCTAACTGCTTCTGAAAATATAGACACTACCTCAAATTCTAAGGATGTCTCTAACACTGATCCTCAATTTGGATCTTATTAGAAACCTGACTTCTCCCAAATCCACTTGAACCAATAGGTTTCTAAGACATCCAGGTTTTCTACTACTACTACTACTGAACATTTGTATAGCACTACAAGATGTACGCAGCGCTCCACAGACATGTAAGAGACACAGTCCCTGCTTACAATCTTGTCAAGTTGACAACACAGTAGCTATAGACATGAGATACATCTAGGGGGAATGTTAAGGAAACACAAAGGATATCAGGTGAGTCAAGATCTGAAAGCAGAGGCAAAGAGGTGAGTTTTCAGCCTAGATTTGAAAAGGTCAGAGAAGGCGCCTGATGTAAAGACTCAGGTAGTTTGTTCCAGGCATAAGGAGCAGCAAGGTGAAAGGAGCGAAGTATGGGGTTAGCAATTGAAGAGAAGGGTACAGAAGCGATTTGCCAGAAGAGCAGAGTTCCTGAGGAGGGATGTAGGGGGAGATAAGAGAGGAAAGGTAATGAGGAGCTGTAGAATGAATACACTTATAAGTCAGCAGGAGAAGTTTGAACTGGATGCAGAAACAGATAGAGAGCCCACCGAGACTCAGAATAGAGTTTTGTAAATGTGTTTTTTATAATAAGTTCCTCGTAAATGTGTTAGTTATAATGTAAACTGCTTTGATTTAATGAGAAGGCGGTATAGAAAAACTGTTAAATAAATAAATAAATATAGAGAAAGGAACAGCAGGTTTTAGCTATTAGTTGGATGTGTGTGGAGAAGGAGGGAGAGGAATCAAAGACAGCCCCAAGGTTGCAAGCTGAGGAGACAGGGAGGAATAAAGAGTCTCAGAAAGGAGGAAGGGCGGGAGGGAAGTTTAGGGGGAAAAATAAGAAGCTCAATTTTGGCCATGTTCAATTTCAAGCAGCGGTGAGACATCCAAGCATCAATGTCAGAAAGGCAGGCAGAGATCTGGTCCTGGATTGCCAAAGAGATTTCAGGTGTATAGAGATAGATCTGGGAGTCATCAGCATAAAGATGGTACTGAAAGCCAGGGGAAGAGATGACTCACCAAGGGACTGGGTATATAGAGAGCAGAGGAGTGGACCCAAGACAGATCCTTGAGGTACACCAACTGAGAGCGGGATAGCAGTAGAGGAGGATCCATCAGAACAAACACTAAAAGAGCGTTGGGAGAGATAAGAAGAGAGCCAGGCTAGCAAAGAGCCCTTAAAACCAAATGAGGACCAGGTATCAAGGAGAAGATTGTGGTCAACAATGTCAAAAGCAGCAGAAAGGTAAAAAAGGATGAGGATTGAGTAAAGACCCCTGGATTTAGCCAGGAACAGGTCACTGGAGACTGGCAAGAACTGTTGAGGAGAGGTATGACCACAGCATGCTTAAAGGCTGCAGGGAAAGTTGCAATAGAGAGCGATAGGTTGAGAATATAAGAGATGGAAGGGACAGCAGTGGAGGAGATGGAGCTTAGGAGATAGGTGGGAATAGGATCAGAGGAGCAGGTAGTTAGTTTGGAGGAGGAAAGAAGGTGTGTGGTTTTCTTCTCAGAGATCATAGAAAAAGAAGAGATAGGGAGGACGGGAAGTAGCTGACACTGTGGGGAAATGGAGTGTGGATCTTGTGCATTTTATCATGGAAATAGTCAGCCATGGTTTGGGAAGAAAGGGAAGGAGGGTTCGGAGGCAGAGGCACGGTTTAGTGAGGTCCTCTGATCAGCCCTGCAGGGATCGGCGACGGCCCTAGCGGAATGCTGAGAAGACAATCAAACTTGATTATGTAGAGGAAATAAACATCATAGCAAGGTTTCCATAGGTGAAACTGCAGAAGGATCATTACCAGGAAATGCTGATATTGCGTGGGATGCACCAAAGCCAGGCCTGGGACCTGCTCTGAAGGAGGTCCAGATGTGGCAAAGGAGTCAAGGGAATGTTGGCTTGTACATCAGGGTTCAGAGGGAAGGAAAGGGCTATGGGTCTGTCAGGTGCCCGGGGTCCTGAATGGTACGCTGTCTGGGGCACAGAGCGGCACGGCCTGCAGGCACCATACACATGGAGCCTCACTGGGGACAAGCTAACGTCCAGACGAGAACCATTCCCTCAGCCAGTTCCAGGCCATCTTCCGCTTCCCTGCAGGATTGGAGCTGGGCAGGGGCAATGGAGGTTTGAAGATTCAAGCAGTCTGACCCCATGGTCTCTCACAAGGTGCGCTGAAGGGCCCTGGCACCCTTGTGCAGCCATTGCTCGGATCAGTGGGAGGGAGGCCTACCCTTCTCACTCTGGCAAGCACCCCCTGCCACATGGGGGGTCTTCTAGGCCAAGCACCTGGACTCATTACCCTGATGGTCCATCGACCTCGAAGGTGGCTGAACATGTCGTGCCTACCCCATCCCAGATGTGGCATGGCCAGCCCTCGGCCCAAACCATGGCCCCTCACTGTGTGGAGAGGGGGGTGAGTGCAAAAAACGCTTCTGATGAAGTTTCGACACTTAGCGGTGGATCACTCGGCTCATGTGTTGATGAAGACTGCAGCTAGCTGTGAGAATTAGTGTTAATTGCAGGACACATTGATCATCGATGCTTCAAATGCACCTTGTGGCCCTGGACTCTTCCTGGGCTTCGCCTGCCTGAGGGTCACCCACGAATCAATCGCCTCAGTGCTCCCTGACTGGAGCACGTTTGGGGCCAGTCACAGGGCCATGGTCAGGATGCTCCCCTGCCTGGCCCTTCATCTCCTCAAGCTCAGACCATGGTGGTGATAGTGATGGTGGGGTCGCATAGCCCTGGATCCCAGAGGAGGATCTACCAAACTGCCTTCCCCACATGACTGTCTGCAGTGATGCTCTGACATGGCTGCTATGCTCAGAGGGACCTTCTCCCACAGTGAGAGCTGCTGCCCTTCCTCCTCCTGCAATGGCACACGTGCTCTACCCCGTCCCTCCACCTCCTCTGCTCCTCTTTCTTGGACTATGACTTCAGATCAGACATGGTGACCCACTGAATTTAAGCATATTACTAATCAGAGGAAAAGAAACTAACCAGGATTCCCTCAGTAACGGCAAGTGAAGAGGGAAGAACCCAGTGCCGAATACTCTAACACAATTTGCTGGTCCACCTTTTATAGATCACCCATGAAGAGATAGAGAGAATTCTAACAATGCTCAACACATCCTCCTCACCACTTGACCCATACTCAGCCAACTGGATCAAAGCTACAAAGATTGAACTCTGTCTAATCATCACCAAAATAACAAATGAAGCACTGCAACAAGGAATAATTTCAAACTGTCTCAAGCTATCCTCTATCTGCCCCACCTAAAGAAACCAACTCTCGAACCTACAAGCTCTGCATCATACAGACCCATCACCAGCCTCCCCTTCCTGGCTAAAATCATCGAGAAAACTGTTCAACTCCAGTTCAAGACCACATTGATGAAAACTGCCTACTTGATCCACAATAGCATGGTTTCCGCCCGCTGCATGGAGTAGAAACCTATATATGTTAGCCGGAACCAAAACATTACCATCCCGCCAAAAATTACAATACAGGAAACCAACATAAAAGTAATAAATGAAGTTAAATATCTTGGGGTCATCATAGATCAATATCTCAATTTGGCTTCACACATAAAATTAGTCACTAGATCTATCTTCTTTAAGTCATGAATGATCCAAAACTTAAAGCCACTACTTGACAGTCACGATTTTAGATCGGTACTCCAAGCATTGATTACATCACACTTTGACTTCTGTAATTACATTTTACAAGGCTTGCCAAGGAAGGTCACTAATCGACTTCAAATGGCTCAACATGTTGTAGCACGTACGAGTATATTATGCAAGGCACACAGCTCAGAACATATCACCCCCATTCTTTATAGATATCATTGGCTACCAATTACAAGCAGGATAAAATATAAAACACAAATGATCACCTTTAAACTCTTTAATAACATTGTCCCTTCATATGTTTCCACCCTAATTAACACACCCACTACTGATAGAATCAGAAGAGGATGCTCTCAAAATACAATAATTGTTCCCACAGACTTTCGTAAAATGAACAGATCCACAAGTAACAGGGCCTTTACCTATGTTGCTCCTAATCTGTGGAATGCCCTTCCAGACTCATTATGAGCTATTAAAGACCTTCAAACATTCTGAATAGAAATAAAAACATACTTATTCACTGAACACTATGGTAACATTCTTGAAAACAGTGACATGTACCCAACCTAGTTACAACCACATACATTCCTATTTTACACACAAAATCACAACTAATCAATGAATATATACCATAATATTGCAAGGTGTACAATCATATTTTCACATGTAAATAGTTACGCTGTAAATAATTTAGCTGTAAATACTTTTGTGTAAATAGTTCACTGACAGTTACTGTAATGTATCATTGTTCACTGAGTTTTATGTTATTCAGTTCTGTTTTATTGTAAACTGCCCCTGATATTGGGAAGGTGTGGTATAGAAAAAAAAATCACAAATAAATAAATAAATGGCCATACTAATAAACACATTGACCAAGGAATACAAGACCACTTACAAGCCTACATTCTGATATTTCTTGATATCTCTGCAGCATTCGATACAGCTGATCATGGCACACTCCTACAATGACTACAATCGTATGGAATCGAAGATACAATTTTAAAATGTTTTCAATCATACCTCACTTACAGACAACAAACCATACCAACAAACAAAAGAAGTACCCCAAGGTTCCACACTATCCACACCCCTCTTTAACCTATATCTTCAACCCCTCTGCTCAGTCATCAAAAAACACAACATCCACTCCACTTACATGCCGACAACATTATGCTATATTGCCCAATTCACACAAAACAACCAACATACACACAAATTCAGAACTGCTTCATTGACGTCTCCCATTGGCTTTCAGAAAACAAACCTATCAATTAACTGCATAAAGACTGAAGCTCTGTTCATTACAAGGTACTCCTCATTCACCCCTCTAACCACAATAATACTAAACAACATTCAGATAAATGTTCGATCAGAGCTGAAATACCTCGGGATCACTCTTGACCAATACCTTTCCTTCAACGCTCAAGTAATGAAGACAGCCAAAACAATCTACTTAAAAACGAAGACCCTACAATGACTCCATTCCCTCCTTAAACCAGCAGACTTCTGATCAGCACTTCAAACTCTCACTCTCCCTCATGCAGACTATTGCAACAGCATCTACCAGGACCTATTACAAGCCACCCTCTTCCCCCTCCAAACTGCTCTACACACAGCAGCATATACAATCCAGGGAGCTGCTAAACACAATCACATTACCCCCATTCTAAAACAGCTCCACTGGCTGCTCCTTCACAACATAATCAAATATAAATCATTGCTCCTTACACACAAAGCACTATACTCCCACCTGACCTCCCACCTCCAATCTCTCCTTAAGAAACCACAAAGAGCTGCTACAACCAACAAACTCACCATACCACACTCTAAAACAAAATTAAACCAATAAACTTGCCACAGAGCATTTGAACTGTACACACCGACCCTTTGGAACTCCCTGTCAGACACAATAAGGAATATCACCAACCTCCCCTCCTTTCGCAGATACCTGAAAACTCTCTTATTCCTTGAACACTTTGGATCCTTCACCTAAACCACCCCCACCCCAACATGACACCATCAAGTCAGTTTCTCCACGTGTAAATAGTTAGAGAATATACCATGAGTACATTGTCCTCATATTGTCATCTCAAATTATATTTGTTCTATGTAATTGATGTTCTGTTCACTGAAAACTGCTTTGACCCAGTGAAAAATGGTATATAAACTTAGCCAAATAAATAAATAAAATAAACAAATCCTCACCCCCTGTGATGGGTGCGTGTACCATAGCATATGGAAGACCACCTCACTGGTATCGCTCAGGGCTCAAGTCCTTCTGATCAAGGCCAGTAGTGGCCCCTGGCATTCCGGGCCCTGGTCGTCCCAGAGTCGGGTTGTTTGGGAATGCAACCCAAAATGGATGGTAAACACCATCTAAGGCTAAATACCAACACAAAACCGATAGCAGACAAGTACCATAAGAGAAAGTTGAAAAGAACTTTGAAGGGGAAGATGGCTCATTGCTCCACGGTGGCGCGTGTTATAGCTCCCGGGCAGCTGCATCACTATTTCTGCTGTGGCTGAGGGAGACCGCTGTGCCCTTCCCTGGAACCTCATCCCTACAAGGAGGCAGTGGGAAGGGGGTGGGCCCCCCGACCCCAGTGTGACTGTCAATCAGGGAGGACTGTGCTCATTGCACTATGACCGTGTTGTGTCGTCGGCTGGGGAGGCCCCTTGTTGGGCACCAGGGGTCCGCAGTATTGTCGGTAACCCACCCGACCCATCTTGGAACACGGACCAAGGAGTCTAACATGCATTCTAGTTGGAGGACCCCCACTCAAAACCCTGCAGTGCAATGAAGGTGAGGGCCGGTGTGCACTGTTTGAGGTGGGATCCCGCTGCTCATCTGAGAGCAATGGGTACACCACCAACCCGTCTCGTCCACCCCGTTGGGGAGGTGAAACATGAGCATATACAATAGGACCCAAAAGATGGGCGAAGTCAGAGGAAACTCTGGTGGAGTTCCACGGCAGTCCTGTCATGCAACTCGGTCATCTGAGATGGGTATAGGGCAAAAGACTAATTGAACCATCTAGTTGCTGGTTTCCTTTGAAGTTTCCCTCAGGATAGCTGGTGCTTGCTGGTGGTTTTATCTGATAAAGAGAATGATTAGAGGTCTTGGGGCTGAAATGATCTCAACTTATTCTCAAACTTTAAATGGGTAAGACGCTTGGCTCGCTGGAATGGAGCCGGGCATGGAACGTGAGTGCCGAGTGGGCCACTTTTGGTAAGCAGAACTGGCACTGCAGATGAACCAAACACTGGGTTAAGGCATTTGATGCTGACACACATCAGACCCCCAGAAAAGGTGTTGGTTGATATAGGCAGCAGGACGGTGGCCATGGAAGTCAGAATCTGCTAAGGAGTGTGTAACAACTCACCTGCCAATTCAACTAGCACTGAAAATGGATGGTGCTGGAGCATTGGGCCCATATCCAGCTGTTACCAGCCATGGGAAGAGAGCCACGGGGGCTAAGCCGTGACAAGTAGGAGGGCTGCTGTGGTGGGCATGGAAGCCTAGGGTAAGGACCTGGGTGAAACCGTCACAGGTGCACATCTTGGTGGTAGTAGCAAATATCCAAACAAGAACCTTGAAGGCTGAAGTGGAGAAGGGTTCCATGTGAACAGCAGTTGAACGTGGGTCAGTCGGTCCTAAGAGATGGGCGAATGCCATTTGGAAGGGAGGGGCAATGGTGTCTGTTGCCCTTGACCGATCAATAAGGAGTTGGGTTCAGATCCCTGAACCTAGAGTGGCGGAAATGAGTGCCACTAAGTGCCCAGTGTGGTAATGCAACTGATCCCAGAGAATCCGGTGGGAACCCCGGGGAGAGTTCTCTTTTCTTTGTGAAGGGCAGGGTGCCCTGGAATGGGTTCGCCCTGAGAGAGGGCCTGGGCCTTGGAAAGCATCGTGGTTCCAGTGGCGTCTGGTGAGCTCTCGCTGGTCCTTGAAAATCCAGGGGAGAGGGTGTAAATCTCATGCTTGGCCATACCATTCTACAGCAGATCACTAAGGTGAACAGCCTCTGGCATATTAGAACAATTAGGTAAGAGAAGTTGGCAAGTCAAATCTGTAACTTCGGAATAAGGATTGGCTCTAAGGGCAGGGTTGGTCAGGCTGGTGCACGAAGCGGGCTGGACACGAGCTGCAACTGGATGAGGCACACCGCCAACCCTCTCCCCTCATGGGGCAGGGTGGTGCAGTAGAGGCGGCAATTCTGGACATGAGCCGAGCCCTTCCTGTACATCGCCACAGCTGTGGCAGGCATCTCTCCCCCTTTTCCCCCTTTCTCAGTAGCTCTGCGGGCAGACTGGCGCCCTGCCTTGGCAGGCACCTAGCAGCTGACTTAGAACTGGTGCAGGGCTGTTAGCGGCCTTGTTGTTGGCCCCCTTGATAAGCATTTTAATTCTCGCCCGGTGGCGCAGTCCTCCCCTGATGGTGCCTCCCTCAGTTCGGGAGGGAGGACCCCGCCTTCTTGCCCAGCTGCTTTAGTCTCTTCGTCCTTCTCGGGGGAAATTGTTGATTCGGCAAGAGTAAATTCTAATTCTGAGGTAATGGTTGTTTTGCCTAAGCCAGTTCGGTTGGCAAAGGAGGGGGACCCTTCGGCCTCCCACCTCTGCTACCTGACAAGGAGATCACTTTAAAGGATCTTTGGGCTACTTTACAGGGTATTGATTTTAAATTGTCATCAACTTTGAGTTTGCTATGTGATTTCTCGCAAGAAGCTGTTTCGACTTTTCAGCAGTTAAATGATAAAGTCTCTTCTGTAGATGCAGCGGTCGTAAGATTGGAGTCACAGTTTTCTTTGATACAATCTACTAATGTGGCTGGAATTAAGGATTCCTTGATAATGCATACCAAAGTAGAAGCTTTTGAAAATACTTTACGTGCCTGCAATCTTCGACTGCTGAATTTTCCCTGTACTTCTCTCCTTTCTCCTAAGATTTTATTTGAGAAATACCTGAAAGAAGTTTTGCTCATTGTTGATCCTATTGAGGTGTCTCACTTGTATTATATTTCACGTCTTAAATGTAGTGAGAATGCTGAAGGTGAGCTCGATGCTCTTGAGCCCTCCATTTCAGATCTAACAGCTTTTCTTGAAGACTCTGCCGATGTAATTAACTCTCAGTCCACATTAATTGTTACATTGAAATCCTTAGAGTGTAAGCAACGTATACTTAAAGCTTTCTTTAAATATAAGTCAGCAATTTTTTGTGGGCACAGAGTGAACATTTTCCCGGATGTGTCACGCAGCACCCAACTTAGACGGAGGCTTTTTTTAGCTTTAAAGCCTCGCGTTCTTAAGTTGGGTGCTACGTTCTTTCTTCGATTTCCTTGTAAATGTGTGGTGAATTATGGTGGTGCAACGTATGTTTTTTCAGATGTTGCCCACTTGGAGCAATTTATTACAGACAGACAGGGCTTAGTTCAGGTAGAAGGGGATGAGTAATTAATTATGCCTCCTTAACTGTTGGCTTTTGTTTTTAAGCCTTGGTTTTCCTTTCTTTTATTTGTTTCATTATTATAATCACACTTGGTCCCAGTAATGTGGGCTTTATCAGTACTTTTTTTCCTTGTAGTCTTTTGGAAAGTGCTATGTAAATTTCTATTTGATTGTCCTGTATTGTATGGTTGGTTGTTATACTAATTATATACTGAATAAAAAAAAAAAAAGAACTGGTGCAGACCGGGGGAATCTGACTGTTAAATTAAAACAAAGCATGACGAAGGCCCGTGACGAGTGTTGATGTGATGCGATTTTTGCCCAGTGCTCTAAATGTCAAAGTGAAGACATTCAATGAAGCGCGGGTAAACAGCGGGCGTACCTATGACTCTTTTAAGGTAGCCAAATGCCTTGTCATCTAATTAGTGATATACATGAATGGATGAACAAGATTCCCTCTGTCCCTACCTACTATCTAGCAAGACCACAGCCAAGAGAATGGGCTTAGAGGAATCAGCAGGGAAAGAAGGCCCTGTTGAACTTGACTCTGCTCTACTACTACTACTTGTATGCCAATGCTAGAAGTCTAAACAATAAGATGGGAGAATTAGAATATATAGCACTAAATGAGAGGTTAGATATGATTGCACTCTCAGAGACATGGTGGATGGAGGATAACCAGTGGGACACTGTGATACCTGGATACAAACTATATCGTAATGATAGAGCTGAACAAATTGGTGGAGGGGTTGCGCTCTATGTTAGAGAGGGCATTGAGTCAGAAAGGATTAAAGTTTTGCAGGGAACAAAATTTGCTGTAGAATCTCTATGGATTGAAATTCCATTTATGAAGGGGAAGGTGATGGCAGTGGGAGTATACTATCGACTGCCTGGCCAGAATGAACAAATGGATGATGAAATGCTCAAAGAAATCAAGGAAGCTAACAAAAGCCACAACAGAGTAGTAATAATGGGTGATTTCAATTACCCCGGTATCGACTGGGACAGTGTCACAGCAGGACAAGCTAAAGAGATAAAGTTTCTAGATGAAATAAATGACTGCTTCTTGGAGCAGCTGATTCATGAACCAACCAGAGGGGAAGCCATACTGGACCTAGTCCTTAGTGGAACGCCAGATCTGGTGCAATAAATAAGGGTGTTGGGACCACTTGGCAATAGTGATCATAGTATGATCATGTTTGATTTAATCAGTGGAGGACAGATAGTAAAGGAATCCACAGTACTACCTTTTAACTTTCAAAAGGGAGACTATGATAGAATGAGGAATATAGTTCAGAAAAAAAACTAAAAGGAGCGGTTCCAAAGGTTAAAGACTTACAGCAAGCTTGGGTGTTATTTAAAAATACTATCCTCGAAGCCCAGACCAGCTGTATTCCACGCATTAAGAAAAGTGGAAGAAAGTCCAAAAAACTGCCGGCATGGTTTAAAGGTGAGGTCAGAGAGGCTGTTGCTGCCAAAAGAGCAACCTTCAGGAAATGGAAAAAAGAGCCAAATGATGAAAACTGGAAACAGCACAAGCACTGGCAAGTTAAATGCAAAGCATTGATAAGGCAGGCAAAGCGGGAATTTGAGAAGAAACTTGCTACAGAAGCAAAAACACGAAATAAAGACTTTTTCAAGTACATTCGTAGCAAAAGGCCTGTGAGAGAGTCAATTGGACCATTAGATGATAGAGGGGTAAAAGGGGCAGTAAGAGGAGACAAGGCTATAGCAGAGAGACTAAATGAATTCTTTGCTTCGGTCTTTACTGAGGAAGATGTAGGGATGTTACCCAAGACTGAAGTGGTATTTAAAGGTGATACTGCAGAGGAATTGAGAGAAATATCGCTACACCGGGAAGATATATTACAACTATTTGATAAACTGAATAGTAGCAAATCACCTGGACCGGATGGTATACATCCCAGAGTGTTGAAAGAACTGAAATATGAGATTGCAGACCTGCTATTGGTAATCTGTGATCTTTCATTAAAATCATCTGTAATACCTGAAGATTGGAGGGTCGCCAACGTAACACCAATTTTTAAAAAGGGTTCCAGGGGTGACCCGGGAAATTACAGGCCGGTGAGCCTGACGTCAGTACCAGGGAAAATGGTAGAAACCATCATAAAGAACAAAATTACACAGCATGTAGATAGTCATGGCCTAATGGGAGACAGCCAACATGGCTTTAGACAAGGAAGATCTTGTCTTACTAATCTGATCTGTTTTTTTGAAGGTGTGCATAAACAGGTAGACAAAGGTGAGTCGGTTGATATAGTGTATCTGGACTTTCAGAAAGCTTTTGACAAGGTCCCCCATCAGAGACTTTTGGCAAAGCTAAAAAGTCATGGGGTAGGAGGCAGTGTACTATTGTGGATCGGGAACTGGTTAAAAGATAGAAAGCAGAGGGTAGGGCTAAATGGCCAATATTCCCAATGGAAAAAGGTGAATAGTGGAGTACCCCAGGGATCTGTACTGGGTCCGCTACTTTTTGACATATTCATAAATGACCTGGAAAAGGGAATAACTAGTGAGGTTATCAAATTTGCAGATGACACAAAACTGTTTAAAGTTGTTAAAACCCAAGAGGATTGTGGAAAACTGCAGGAGGATCTGGATAAATTGGAAGACTGGGCATCCAAATGGCAGATGAAATTTAATGTGGACAAGTGCAAAGTTATGCACCTAGGAAAGAACAACCCACACTATAGTTACACGATGCAAGGCTCCACATTAGAAACCACCACCCAGGAAAAAGATTTAGGAGTCATCGTGGATAACATGTTAAAACCCTCCGCCCAGTGTGCAGCGGCGGCCAAGAAAGCAAATAGAATGCTAGGTATCATAAGGAAAGGGATGGAGAATAAAACAAAGGATATTATAATGCCTCTGTATCGCTCCATGGTACGACCGCACCTTGAATATTGTGTGCAATTCTGGTCACCGTATCTTAAAAAGGACATAGAGTTATTAGAAAAAGTACAGAGAAGAGCCACCAAATTGGTGAAGGGGATGGAAGGCTACTCCTATGAAGAGAGGCTAAAAAGGTTAGGGCTCTTTAACCTGGAAAAGAGACGGCTGAGGGGAGATATGATAGAGGTCTATAAATTAATGAATGGAGTGGAACGGATAAACGTGGATCAATTGTTTACGCTATCAGAATATAGAAGGACTAGGGGACATGTAATGAAGCTACGGGGTAAACTATTTAAGACAAATAAGAGAAAATATTTCTTCACTCAACGTGTAATCAAACTCTGGAATCTGTTACTGGAGGATGTAGTAAGGGCTGTTAGTATAGCTGGGTTTAAAAAAGGTTTGGACAAGTTCCTGGAGGAAAGGTCCATAAACCACTATTAAAAAGGGACCCAGGATATCAATGCTTGACCTAGTACAAGCACTGCAGAACCTGTGTCTTTTGGGGAAACTGCTAGGTACGTATGACCTAGATTGGCCACTGTTGGAAACAGGATACTGGGCTTGATGGACCTCAGTCTGACCCAGTATGGCATTTCTTATGTTCTTATGTTCTTACTACTACTGAGCATTTGTATAATGCTACAAGACGTACGCAGTGCTGCACAGACATGTAGGAGACAGTCCCTGCTCATCAGAGCTTACAATCTAATCAGGACAGACAACACAGAAGGTGCAGACAGGGATACATCTAGGGGGAATGGTTAAAAAACAAGGAGATCAGATGAGTCAAGATCCAAAAACAGCAGAGAAGAGGTTAATTTACAACCTGGATTTGAAAAGGGTCAGAGAAGGTGCCTGGCATACAGACACAGGTAGTTTGCTCCAGGTGTAAGGTGCAGCAAGATGAAAGGAGTGAAGTCTGGATGTAGCAATAGAAGAGAAGGACACAGATAGAAGCAATTTGCCAGAAGAGCAGAGCTCCCGAGGGGGGGGGGGGGGCTGTAGGAAGCGATAAGAGAAGAAAGATAGAGAGGAGCTGCAGAGTGAATGCATTTATAGGTCAGCAGATGATTGAAATGGATGCAGAAATGGATAGGGAGCCAGTGAAGTGACTTGAGAAGAGGGGTAATATGGGCATGATGAGGCTGGTGGAAGATTAGCTGCGCAGCAGAGTGTTGAACAAATTGAAGGGGAGAGAGATGATTAAAAGGGAGACCAGCAAGGAGTAGGTTACAGTAGTCAAGACGGGAGGTTATTAAGGAGTGGATAAGTGTCTTAGTGTGTTCAGAAAGGAATGGTCAGATTTTGTTGATGTTACAGAGAATGAAACGGCAGGTTTTAGCTATCAGATGGCTGTGTGTTGAGGAGAGAGAGGTGTCAAAGACAACCCCAAGGTTGAGAGCCGAGGAACAGGGAGGAGTAGAGAGTTATCCTCAGAGACTGAGAAAGGAAGAAGAGGTTTTAGTGGGAAAAATAAGAAGCTCAGTTTTGGCCATATTCAATTTCAAGCGGTGATGAGATATCCAAGCAGCAATGTCAGAAAGGCAGGCAGAGATATGGGTCTGGATTGTCAGAGAGATTTCAGGTGTAGAGAGGTAGATCTGGGAGTCATTGGCATAAAGATGGTACTGAAAGCCATGGGAAGAGATGAGCACACCAAGGGACCGCATATAGAGAGAGAAAAGGAGTGGATGCAAGACAGATCCTGGGATACACCAACCAAGAGCGGGATAGCAGCAGAGGAGGAGCCACCAAAACAAACACTGAAAGAGCAATGGGAGAGATAAGAGGAGAACCAGGATAGTAAAGAGCTCTTAAAACCAAATGAGGACAGGGTATCAAGAAGAAGGTTGTGGTCAACAGTGTCAAAGCAGCAGAGAGGCCAGAAGGATGAGAACAGAGCAAAGGCCCTTGGATTTTTCCAGGTACAAGTCACTGGAGACTTTGGCAAGAGCCGTTTCAGTAGAGTGTAAAGGATGAAAGCCAGATTGTAAAGGATCCAGGAGGGCATGAGAGAAGAGGAAGTCAAGACAGCAGCAGTGAACCATGTGTGGAGTGGAAGAGTGGCCTAGTGGTCGGGACAAGGTACTTCAGGCTGGAAGTTTAGGGGGTTCAAATCCCACTAGAGGACAGCAACCTTGGGCTGGAAGGACTGGGGTTTCTAGTCCCACAGATGCTCCTTGTGGTCTTGGGCAAGCCACTTAACCCTCCATAGCCCATGTTCCCTGTAAAATAGTTATCTCCAAGTTATAATGCCCTGTTCAATGTAATTTCAGTTTGTTCAATGTAAACCATACTGATGCAGAATAGCACGGTATATAAGAGAATGTAAATAAATAGGTAAGGGAAGTTGGCTAGTCTGGCACTATGAAGAGACATGAGAGGTGTAGGATAAGTGGGAGACCCACCCAAGCTGCCAGTGAAATACCACTACGTTTTTCACTTTTTCACTTACCTGGTGAGGTGGGGGTGAGCTCCGAAGGGCTCTTACTTCTGGCTCCAAGTGACTGGTACCTACCAGGTGTGACCCACTCTGGAAACAGCGGCAGGTAAGGAGTTTAACTGGGGCAGTACACCTGTCAAACCATAACGTAGGTATCCTCAGGTGAACACAGAGAGGACAGAAACTTCCTATGGAACAGAAGAGCCAAAGTTCACTTGATCTTGATTTTCAGTATGAATACAGACCCTGAAAGTGGGGCTCATGATCCTTCTGACTTTTTGGGTTTCAAGTAGGAGGTGTCAGAAGTTACCACAGGGATAACTGGCTTGTTGTGGCCAAGTGTTCACAGCAACGTCGCTTATTGATCCTTCGATGTTGGCTCTTCATATCATTGTGAAGCAGAATTCACCAAGTGTTGGATTGTTCACCAACTAATAGAGAACATGAGCTAGGTTTAAACAGTCATGAGATAGGTTAGTTTTACCCTACTAATGATGTGTTGTTGAGATAGTAATCCTGCTCAGCACGAGAGGAACCTCAGGTTCAGACTTCTGATGTATGTGCTTGGCTGAGGAGCCAATGGGGAGAAGCTACCATCTGTGGGATTATGACTGAACACCTCTAAGTCAGAATCCCCCCCTAAATGGAATGATACCACAGCACTGTGGAGCCTTGGTGGGCCATGGATAGCTGGCAACTGGCCGATGAGGAGAGCCGCTTGCCTCAGGACTGGAGCCCAGACAGAAGGGGGCCACCTCTCTCCCCTCATACATTGCATGTTTGTGGAGCTCCTAGTGCTAAATTATTCATAGATGACCTGATTCTGGGTCTGGGTTTTGTATGTAGCAGAGCAGCTAGTTCGCTGTGATAAATTGAAAGTTATCACTTGAGCCAAACTTTTGTCTTCCATCTCCCGGCTCCAGGCATGCAAGAGAGAGAGACCAGGGATCTGGCAGGCAGAGAAACCTTCCGTCCCTTCCGGGGAGAGGCTGGGACCACTAGGTTTCTTCTACCCCTCTCCCTCCCGGCCGTGATCCAATGTCGGGTGCCACATCTAGACGCCTGGGGATGCAGGGATCAGATGGCTGGAAAGAGGGGGCATGGTTACCCGCAAGAGCCAGCAGAGACCAAGGGCTGGAGGTGGAGGTCTTCCAAACATGCCTGGGGGTGGGGTCTGGCTGTTAATGAGTGCGCAGCAGGCTGAGAGAGCAGTTAATGTGCAATGGGACTCAGAGAAGCCTCTTCAATGAACTGTGCCTCAGAACCTTGAGAGTCTCTCTGCCATCTTAAACCCCCAAGAACAACAAAGGACTCTAGTGGGCCTTGGGAAATTGATGCCTGGACTCCTCCAGTTCGCTTATTCATATTCTCCCTTTCCTTTTCTTGGGCTTTATAGGCCAAAGGTTGCATGAAATACCTGAAAAAAATGGCAAAGATCTGAAGAAGCACTTTACCCATGTTCCAATAGCACCTCAAGTAGCTCCTCAGGGGCTCCCTTTGGGCATGTGACTATGGGCTCAATAGCATAGCAAGGGATAAGCCAAGATTTGATATTACAGGTAGGGACAGTCCATTTTTCAGTGTACTCTACAGTAAGCTAGGAATGTCTCCTCTAGATGTATTGTGGCTGTTTAAGATAATTGCTCTTCCAGGCACTGCTGATATCACTCTGGCCCAGTAGCCCGACAAGAGAAAAGTCAAGGTTCAATATTCCGGGCAGGGGCAGTCCACTTCTCTGTGTATTCCTCATATTGCGGCAATCAAGGAATCTCTCCCCCCTTATTTATTTATTTAAACATTTATATCTCACTTCATCAAAGTGAGGTAGAGAAAATATATAGGGGTATGTTTACTAAACCGTCTTAATGTTACCGGCGCTAGTTGCAGCGTTAATATGAAGAATGCCATATAAGATAGTGGGTGTTCCGGCGGCAAGGGTGCCTTGGCTCATTAAGCCGTGGTAACCTTAAGTCCATGCCAGTGCTGTACTAGACGCTTTAGAGATGTAGCCCGCTGGTTAGTACAATGACTGTGGAGACAGGGGTCATGAGTTCACCCCACAGTGGTGTTATTTAATAAGGATATCTGAGGGATTTCCTTTTAATTTAAATAAGTGCTGCCAGCAAAAACACTCTCACAGTGCCATAACCTAAGGTGCCTCTTAAGGCGCCCTATAGGGCGCCCCATAAGGCACATTATAAAGTGCCCTGTCCGCCAAGGCACCTTATAATGTGCCTGCACCTTAAGGTTACGGCACTGTGAGGGTGGTTTTGCTGGCAGCACTGATGTAAATTAAAAGGAAACCTCTCAGAGAGCCTTATTAAAGAACACCACTGTGGGATTGAACCCATGACCTCTGCCTCCACAGTCATTGCAGCAACCAGTGGGCTACATCATTACAGCTTCTAGCATAGCACTGGCTGGCTACAGAAAGACTGCAGGTCACCACACAAACTGTCTGCTGTGGTTGCCAGGATAGGGTATACTCACCCATACCTATGATGCACTGCACATGCAAATCAGCAGTCTACATCTGATCACAAGATGGGGTATGCACCTCCACAGCACCTCGGCCTGGTAGGGGGAACTGACCGTGAGTATTACTGGCACAGAGTAGCTACAGACCATGATATTGTGCGGTTCCTGTGCTCACCTTGAGGGTGAGGTGGGGCACCCAGCACCAGGTCCGCAGCATCTGACTTGGCTGAGATTGGTTGTGCTGCAGGTCCCCATCAGTGCCAGTGTGTGACAGGTAGTTCTTGCAGACACACCTATAATACACCTGTGTCCATCTGTAGTTCCCAGTCACATCTAGCCCTTGTGGACTATGATGCACCCAGAAAAGTGCACAACCTGTGTGGTTGTTATGGTCATATGTTCATAGGAGAAGGGTGTTGTGTGGACCCAAAAGTGGATTATGTAGCACCACCCAACTCGCCCTCTCTGGGTCAGGGTGGGGGACAGGATTTCCCACCAACAGATCCACACTCTACATTGGAGGCAGTAGAGGGGACCACCACCCCAGTCCTCCTGGGGAATAGGCACCCTCCAGGGCAGTCAATGCAGATCTGTATGTATTTCATAGGGCACTGGCAGACAGGCAGTAGGCCTGGAAATGCTCAGCTACTCCCCACCCCAATCTGACATTCACCAGCAGAAAGCACAGTCAGTCTCCACCTGCTGCACCCTGCAAGGTGTTCTAGCCATACACATGCTAACTGCAGAGAGTCTGCTATCTACTAGATAGTGCATGTTCCTGGAGGAACTGTGTGCCCCCAAAAGTGGGATGGATGCACACACACCAAACAGGTATGTCAGCGATTGGGCCCCAAAAAAGGAGATTCAAAGATATCACATGATACTGTATAGCACTATGTGGGAACCTAGCCATGCCATGGTCATTGCTCAGTCAGGGTGAGCGTGACCTCCCAGCATGATATGCTGTGGCCACCCTGTCCATGCAGGTGGTGGTCGGACACTACAATGTCCCAGCCATTGCCCTATGCCCTGTGCAGATGCATCCTGCCCAGACCGCCGTCTCTGGGTCATATCTACAATACCTTGCTCTTCATTATGCACATTGGCAGGCTAACACTGGAAACAGTGCAAACATTGGGAGCTCAGTATGGTGTAGACAGCCACAACACACTGGATAGACATACATACACTCCCACACCTATTTCAGCATTGTGCAAAGATAGAGGTGGTTGGCAGCCCTGGCCGCCGCACCAGTCCTGAGCACAGTGCAGGCATTGCTAAGGTATGCAGGTGCTAGTATTGGCAGCTGCTGCTCTGCACAGGGCCCAACAGCCTGACTCTCCATGAGGCTTTGGATAGTGGAGCCCGTGGGTGTGGGTGTTTGTACCCCTGTTGGCCGGTGCTCTAGGGAGTGCACATGTTTATGGTGTATGTGCGCTGTAGGGTAAAATTTATTTTATTTATTTATTTATTTATTTATTATACATTTGTATACCGCTACTTCCAGCGATCAGCAGCGGTTTTGATTACAGATTGGAAATTGTCAAATCATGACAGGAAATTTTTGAGGTATAAACACATTGATTAGACAGGAAAGCACAGCACACAGAGAACTATTTTACAGGGAACATGGGCTATGGAGGGTTAAGTGGCTTGCCCAAGCCCACAAGGAGCACCTGTGGGACTAGAAACCCCAGTCCTTCCGGCCCAAGGTTGCTGTCCTCTAGTGGGATTTGAACCCCCGACCTTCCGGCCTGAAGTACCTTGCCCCAACCACTAGGCCACTCCTCCACTCCTAGAAATTTAGGGCCCTTGTCTGCAGGGGCCACAGCTGGGACTTGAACCTGTGACCTTCTGCCACTGAACACACTGGCTGTGTGTACTGCACCAAACTAACATAGTAACATAGTAAATGACAGCAGATAAAGACCAGTATGGTCCATCTAGTCTGCCCAGTAAGATGGCAAGAGTAGGTGCACCTGCCGCTCCGTGCAGGTCACCCCTCCCAATGTCTTTGTTTAGGGGTGAACCCACCGCTCCATGTATGACACCCCTGTTTGTTGATAAATTAGATAAGTTTATTTTGATTTTGTCCTGTTGCTCTCTGATTATGTTATTTCAGTCATTTACTGAAGATATGATAGAGGTCTATAAAATGATGGAGTGGAACGGGTAAACAGACTGTTTACTCTTTCAGAAAGCAGAAAAAGACTAGGGGACATGCAATGAAGCCACAACATAGCACATCCAAGACTAATCAGCAAAAATATTTTCACTCAACATGTAATCAAACACTGGAGTTCATTACCAGAGGATGCAACAATTAAGATCTTAATGTAACTTGGTTCAAAAAACGTTTGAACAAGTTCCTGGAGGAAAAATCCACAAACCACCACCAAATAAGACCAGAAAAATCCACTGCTTACCACTGGGACAAGCAGCATGGAATCCGCATACCTCCCTGGGAACCTGACAGGTATATGTGACCTGGATTGGCCACTGTATGATTCTTTTATGGTACAATTGGCATTACAAAAGTTTTTTCGAAAATTACAAGTTAGTTCTTTTGGACACAGAGGAAGGTCAGTCCCTGGGGATGCCATTACTGTTCTTCAGACAGCCCTTGTCTGTTGCACTGCATGCCGTCCAGCTAAACAGGGCTTGGCCTTGGTCTGCTGTGGGCAGCTGCCACTGCCCCCTCCACCACCAGAACCCTCCCCCACCATGCTGACATGCCCTTATGCCGGTGGTGCTGGTGGTGCGCAGTCCCAGGCCATCCAGTGTGCCTGTAGGCGGCTGCCTATGGTGTGGGATCTGGGGTAGGGGTGCCTACATAGACATCCGCACTTTCCCCCAGCACCGCCTGTCAATGATATGTGCCCTTTGGGGTACCTTCTGGGTACTGTCCCCTGGGACACTGTGGGGCACACACTCGTGGGCATGTTTGACCGTAGTCAGTTGCTTGTTTGCTGATTTGCAGTTTCTGCATTCCTATGTGGCACCTAGGCATCTGCATAGTCCACCCTGACCCACTGCATGTCCCTCCTGCAACCCCCTGTACCCCATTTGCAGCTTCACCATAGTGCCCTTTCATACTTGGGCACTATGCTGTTGCTGCACATATATCACTACTATCACTTTTCATGGTTTCCCTGCCTTTGCTGTACATTGCTGATGGAACTGGTTTCTCTCTCCTGCAAATGTGCCTCTAGCGCGAGGTTTTCACTGGTGCTAATTTGCAGACCTTCATTTCACAGCGTTAGTGTGCATGGAGCCTCTCCCCGCCCATTGACCCCTTCTCTCCGCCCTCTGGGGAGCTTTACTCCACCCTCTGTGTGCCTTAACGTCGCAGGAGACGTGTTCGCACGAAACCTCACGCTATCGCGCGATAATGTTACTTTATCATACGCTAACATTACGTATCGCGCGATAACGTTACGTATCGCGCGATAACGTTACGTATCGCGCGATAACGTTACGTATCGCGCGATAACGTTACGTATCGCGCGATAACGTTACGTATCGCGCGATAACGTTACGTATCGCGCGATAACGTTACGTATCGCGCGATAACGTTACGTATCGCACGCAAACAGCGCTGCTGCAACATTATCACTGTTTAGTAAACATACCCCATAGTAAAATATAAAACATAAAAATAACTATCAGAAACTAAGGGGGATATTCAAAGGCATTTTCTGTACATGGCTTGCAGACTTGCAAAGCGTGTAAATGCTGCTGAATGGGATGTTCAGTGGCACTTACACGGTTAGTGCTGCTGAATATCCGTGGGTGCCGCCGCTACACGCCCTGATGCTAAGTGGTTAGCACAGGGGCATGTTGTGGGCATTCCAGGCAGGAGCAGAGGCGGTACCTATCACTAACTTGGCATCGGCGAAATTGAGCCAATGCCGTGCTAGCAACAAGTGGGTAAAGTCAGGTGTGGCAAAAGCTGGGCTAACGTTACCCATGGAAGCTAACCGGGCAGTGGCTCAATATTACAGTTGCCTGGTTAGCTTCTGGGTTCTGCGGCTACCCAGATATTCAATGCCAGTGGTCAAAAATGGCCATGACATTGAATATCCGGTGTTAGAGTTCAGCGGTGATGCCTAGGCGCTTTACAAGCACCAACCACCGCAGCTGCATATCGCCCTCAAAGAAAATAGAGAGATTTCCACCTGAGCATCCAAAGCCAACCTTAAATACATATAAAGTAAGGACTTCCCTTCTTGAATTAAAAACCCACAACTCAGATCTGAGTTACCCAAAGGCAATCCCTATTAAAACCAGATACTAGTTAACTGCAGTGACCTGAATTTAAAAATAAAAACTGACCACTGTGGTGTGAATATTAGCCCCTAGGTTTCTTTTCACCTCTGACCAGGGTCAATTTTCAAAGCAAGTTCTGCAATTGCTGGCAGGTGGTGCAAATATAGCTTGCTGATCAGTATGTTTTTAAAAGTTATGTAGATAATATCGAGCCATTTAACTCACTAAATGGACAGATATTATCGTATAATAAAGGGCAGGGTTAGGGGAAGGGCAGAGGAGATGCCATAAATTATTCATTTAGGAACTATATTGAGCTACTAATGGCTCAAATTAAAAGGATAGTTGCTGGCAGCAGGCATCGTTTAGAAGTACTCGTATTCAGTTGCATGAAGTAAACAGAACAATTGAATATATGCATAGAATTAAGCATCAACGCCAGGGTTTAACTTTATATTGTGGTCACACAGGCTAGATATCGAGCCCTCTGTATTTTCAAGGATAATAAACACTAGAAATGGAGAGGAGAATAATGAAAAGCTGGCAAGCAGGTAACATACTGTATGCACATAAGGTTTTTTTATTTGATAAATCTTTGTGCATATAACTTCATCCATTTAACTTCCAACAGTGTTTCACCTAAACAGATTTATGAGCATAACTTTCTGTGGTCAGCACTGAATAAAAGCGCTGAATGTATAAAGTTGGAATTGTGCCTACGAAGCTCCAGTCCAGGTGGATTTTAAAAGTTTAAAGCCGACCTTAAGGCCACTTCTCCTGAGCTTTTGGTTGTGTAAGACGCTGAGCCTTGCAGGTGGCTAGGGGATAAGGAGTTTTCCAGTTGACCTTGTGCTTCTAAATTTTAGCTTTTCACAGCTCTTCTGTCCTGTTCTGGTCATTATTTGTAGCTCTTTTTCATAGTTATACTTTTTAACTTGTTTAAAGGCAATATAGCAAATAATAATAATAATTTTATGCACATATAATTTAGCTACTGTGAGACATGAGAACTCCAGACCTCTGGGCATATGTGTCTGGCTTCAAACGTTATTCACATACATCCTTTGCATGATGATCAGGGAGTTTTTGTCTAAACTATCTAAGACAGCATACATTTAGGGGTATGTTTACTAATTGGTGGTAGCGGCTTCTGTGCGATATCGGCGCCGCAGTCCCATTGAATTCAATGGAGCCGCAGTCCCATTGAATTCAATGGAGCTGCAGCTCCGATATTACACAGAAGTCACTACCACCGATTAGTAAACATACCCCTTAGTTTTGGTTGGATAAGGAAATAATTCATGGAGCACATGATTCTGCAGTTGAGTAAGCTGCATCCCTACGGACTTTTCTGTAAAGGAAATGTGTCAATTGTATTTACATTTAGCTAATGTTTTTCCAAGAGTAGGTCAAGGGGCATTACATCCAGGTACAGTAGGTATTTTCCTGTCCCCAAAGGGCTTACAACTAATTTTATATCTGAGGCAATGGAGGGTTAAGTGACTTGTCCATTTTGTTTCCCTTTTGTTGTGCAATGTTAAAAGAGAATCATGATGAGAAACGCTTTCTGTGTTTTCCTGTAAAGGAAATTTGATATCAGTTAACAAAGAGGTTTCTTTTGCCTTTTAACCAGATTATAGTTAATAAATACCTTGCTGATTCAGTAAGAGTCTGGTGATTGTGTGAGTGTGGAAAGTCATTGGCCGTACTGCATGAAGGCCTCCACCACACTTTCCATGCTGCTCTCAGCTTTCAGAGACCCTTGCAGGAATAAAAACATGCTTTTTGCTTCACTGTTCTCAGCTCTTCTGTAGCAAAGATTTCTAGTTACCACCTCCTACACTGTTCTTGGGATCTCTGCTCATAATTACTAAGACTATGAAGTCAATGATAGCTTCACTGAGAAAAGTGTATGGTGCAAGCAGTTTTAGACATGTGCAAATGAAAGGACAATTAAATTAGGATTTTGCACCTACTGCGCATCTAGTGCTGAAACTAACACTTGATAATTGTCGGGGATGTGAACAGCTTCTGCCAGATAGCTATGATGCAGGTAAGCCCCTTAGAGTGAATTCCAACTCTTATCAATTACTGCACCCATGCTAACCACAACATTGGCAATTAAAGTGCACCACTGGTGCCTGTGCTAACCGCAATGTGCCATCAAAACTCACTCTCTGCTTCATCCCCCCTATTATATGAAGCGCAGTTAGCACGTGCTTCAGTGGTGGTAATTTTCCTGCCTGCACACTAACGATTACCTTGGGCCACAGAAGTGGTTAATGTGTACTGAAATGTACATTAGTCACATAATGCACTTTAGTAAAAGGGCCCCTTATTTATCTAGAATGGTAACTGTCAAACTGTCTGCTTTGGGACAAATAGGGCCATCCTGAACACCACACCATTTAGTGGGTCTGGACATCTGATCCAGACGTCCAGAACCACTAAATGGCTGGGCAGTCTGCTAGAGACAGAGCTCCCCATATGAACAGGTGATTTGTATTGAGATCTCTGTTCGTGGGAGGGAGGGGCATAACAGAGGCGACGCAAGGATGGGTGGTGGATGCAGGGGGGCTCAAGGCAATCTGCTGCATGAGGCGAAGGATGAGGTGGTGCCCCCCAAAGTGGGGGGGGGGAGGCTTTCTCAAAACTCCAGTCAGGGACTGAACCAAACCAAAAAGCCGATTAGATAATGTGGAGGAAATGAAAGATGTTTACACATCAAGGAACTAAAAGAAAGAGTGAGAACCACAGCACTGTTTATAACACCAAATTATAACTAATTTTTATTTTGTTGTTATAAACTGCATTATGGTTCTTGCTTTTTCTTTTTGAACATATATTTTGCATCCACAGAACCACCTCTGTCAACAATGGGTGCAGAGCAGAACTAGGACATTCACCCACAGAACTCAATATCTTAAAAAGAAATAAAATCTGATTCAGATCATCTTACTAACAACCACAAACATTCTCCAGTACCAGGGATATTGTGAACTAATACAAAACCCTAAAACAAAGTCATTGAGGGTCTGTAGAGCAAACCTACCATACCATTCCAGCACCAACTTCCCAAATCACATAAGGAGCGTACCCCAAAAAAGCATAATTGTAAATACTGCAGTGGGCCCTGGAACACCCAAATACCTATTTGAAAAGCTGAAATAATTCAGATTACTATAGTACAGATCCCTTCGTACAAACTACATGTTAACAGAACTCCTGGCCTTGGCCACAAACGCAGAACACAGTACCCTCACCAAAGTACAGAATAAGTGACCATAACCTAATAATAAACATATGTAGATAAAAATTAAGCTGCAAACCTAAAAAGTCAGATTCTGCATACAATGCAATACCAGAGAAATAGAAAGATATGCATTTCCCTATACTTTATAAAATATAAAGATAGCATCAAGACTGTTCATTCAATTGACAATAAAGTTCTCTTCTACCTTTGTTGTCTGACCATTTTATTCTTAATCATGCTGGTCCCAATCTGAAGTTTTTGATTTCCTCCACCCCCACTGTTTACTTCCTCCCGGGGGGGGGGGGCATGAGGGTGATGCAAGGCCATGTGCAGAGATTCATTGCAGCATTATTTGCATAAATTTAGTATACTTTACTTTAAAATGTATATGCCACCAATATAAATCCAAACATATACATGCAATTTAGTAAAACAGATGTTACCATAAAACAAACATAATAAAGCATTAAATTTGTTTAATGAAAAGCCACTTACACAGCCCCCCATCAGACCATCACCAATCTGCACATCAGATTTATTTCGCTATGATTGATGAGGAGGGAAGATATAAAATGAGAAACTAATCCTGGTAGCCATGAATTCAAACTCTGGATTGGATTGTGTTAGAGCTGGAAAAGTCTGGAACTCAGCAGCGGTGAAGCTATCAGGCTACTAAACAAAAATAAACTGAGATGTTCCCTTAAAATTTGAAATTTCCTTGAATCTGACCTATCTGATATTGTGTATCTGGACTTTCAAAAAGCCTTTGACAAGGTCCCTCATCAGAGACTTTTGGCAAAACTAAAGAGTCATGGGATAGGAGGCAGTGTACTATTGTGGATCAGGAACTGATTAAAAGATAGAAAGCAAAGGGTAGGGCTAAATGGCCAATTTTCCCAATGGAGAAAGGTGAATAGTGGTGTACCCCAGGGATCTGTGCTGGGTCCGCTGCTTTTTGACATATTCATAAATGACCTGGAAAGTGGAATAACGAGTGAGGTTATCAAATTTGCAGATGACACAAAACTATTTAAAGTTGTTAAAACCCAAGAGGATTGTGGAAAATTGCAAGAGGATCTTGATAAATTGGAAGACTGGGCATCAAAATGGCAGATGAAATTTAATGTGGACAAGTGCAAGGTTATGCACCTAGGGAAGAACAACCCAAACTATGGTTACACGATGCAAGGTTCCACATTAGGAACCACCACCCAGGAAAAAGATTTAGGCGTCATTGTGGATACCATGTTAAAACCCTCGGCCCAGTGTGCAGCGCCGGCCAAGAGAGCAAATAGAATGCTAGGTATCATAAGGAAAGGAATGGAAAATAAAACAAAAGATATTATAATGCCTTTATATCGTTCCATGGTGAGACCGCACCTTGAATATTGTGTGCAATTCGGGTCGCCGTATCTTAAAAAGGATATAGCGATTTTAGAAAAGGTTCAGAGAAGAGCCACCAAAATGGTAAAGGGGATGGAAGGATACTCCTATGAAGAAAGGCTAAAAAGGTTAGGGCTCTTTAACCTGGAAAAGAGACGGCTGAGGGGAGATATGATAGAAGTCTATAAATTAATGAACGGAGTGGAACGGGTAAACGTAGATCGATTGTTTACCTTATCAGAATACAGAAAGACTAGGGGACATGCAATGAAGCTACAGGGTAAACTATTTAAGACTAATAAAAGAAAATATTTTTTCACTCAATGTGTAATCAAACTCTGGAATTTGTTACCGGAGGATGTAGTAAAGGCTGTTAGTGTAGCTGGGTTTAAAAAAGGTTTGGACAAGTTCCTGGAGGAAAGGTCCATAAACCATTATTAAGAAGGGACTAGGGATATCAATGCTTGAAGCAATACAAGCATTGTGGAACCTGTGTCCCTTGGGGAAACTGCTAGGTACGTATGACCTAGATTGGCCACTGTTGGAAACAGAATACTGGGCTTGATGGACCTTGGTCTGACCCAGTATGGCATATCTTATGTTCTTATGTTAACATTCAGTCTGGCAGCATAAAGAACACAAATCTCAAAGACAATTACCCCCCCCCCCCCACGAACACCCTAAAGTTGACCTTACCAAGAACGCAGAGTTCAGGACCCATAGAGCAAATCTACTATTCCATAACAACACTAACTTCCAAAACTCACATAAAATGGAGCATACTCAGAAAGGTCGGCACCACAAATATTGCATTGGGCCCTAGAATATCCAGATTTCTATTCAGAAAACTGAACAAACTGGATTACTTCAGCTCCCTATATAGAAATGCCATGCTAACTGAACATGTAACCTCAATCACACATGCAGAACAGACTTAGATTTTCACCAAGTAGGGAATATATCAATACAAACTAAAACCAGACATACATAGTCAAAAAAATGCTTTTACCCATTACTCTTTAGGTTTACAGGATTTCTTTCCCAAAATTATACTTTACTGCAGAGTAAGGCGAGAGAAAGAACTCTCATATGCAGACATCTGCATTGTTGGTAGAAACTAACATACAGTAAATGGCTCTGTGAAAGTAGTGTGAGTGCAACTAATGCCACCTCAGTTGGTGGTCTTATTTGCACCTGCAACTGTTTTGCCACGCTGAAATGTGGTAACTGTAGGAGGATATAATGCCTCCCTGCAGTTAGCCTATGGCCCCGCATAATCAAACTCTGGAAGTAGTTACCAGAGTATGTAGCAAAAGCTGTTAGTGTAGCTGAGTTTAAAAAAGATTTGGACAAGTTCCTGGAAGAAAGGTCCATAAACTATTATTAAAGAGGACTTGGAAAATCCACTGCTTGCCCCGGGACAAGCATTGAGGAACCTGTATGCCTTTTTGGGAATCTGTCAGGTATTTGTGACCTGGATTGCCCACTGTTGGAAACAGGATACTGGGTTTGAGGGACCTTGGTCTGACCCAGTATGGCGCAGAGCTTAGGAAACATGCTTCTAAATATGCCAGACAAGAGGGGCTCAACAAGACCCATGCAGCACCTCCCACTTCCACAAAAACAGGAGCAACTTGGCCCCCCAACACAGTACTTCCCACCCTCTGAGACATGAATAGTGGGACGTCCATCCCTGCTATTTCTGCGGGCAAGTTAGTCGGGGGTGGGGAAGATGTGGCCCGGGGCTGGAGAGTGGGTGGACAGTGGGCGGTTGCTGGCCCTGGACGTATAGGGCCAATTCTAATGCCAGCCCTGTATGTCCAGGGCCGGTGAAATGGCTGTAGAAGTTATTCAAACTCCAAGGTGGAATAACTTCCCTGGTCATGTTTTTTTCAGCGTCTTGGGGCGCAGAAGGGGCTGGGGGGCCAGGGTTTATTCTCCGCAGCCTGACCCTGGCCTGACCCTGGCCTTAGGAAGCCAGATCGTGGGTCAGGCTGCAGGGAATAAACTTTCAATTTCGGCGGCCGGCATTGCGGCATTTAAATGGAGCCATGGTGTCATGGCAACATGACGCCATGGCACCATGGCTCCATTTAAATGCCTTACTGAGCTATCTGGGCAGTACCTGTATGTGCAGGCTGGGACTGAATCGCAGTCCCGGCCTGCACAAACATGCCTGTTCGCGATTCTGATCCCACTGGGCTAACGTGCCCCGAGGGACAGAATCAGACCCTTTGTGACCAAGAAGGGCTTGGCAACTCCAATATAACTCCTGAAACTGCACATTGGACCAGCATGGCATTTATGTAAATATATAATATTCTGCAAAAAACCCAAAGGAAATGCAAGATGCTCACACACCAAAGAACAAAGAAAAAGTGAGAACTGCGGCACAGTTTAGAGTAACAAATTATAAAATTATAACTCATTTTATTTTGTTATAAACTGTGTAATGGTTCTCACTTTTCTTTTTGAATATATATTCTACATCCACAGAAACCTCTCCCTCAACAATGGGTGCAGAGCAGAAGTTTGACATTCACCCACAGACCTCAATATATTAAAAAAAAATCATTTTCTGGTCATCTAACAAACATTCTCCAGTAACAGGCATATTGGGAACTAATATAAGACCCTACAAAAGTCATCAAAGATCTACAAGGCCAAATCTACCATACCATGCCAGGATAAACTTCTAAAACTCACATAAGAGGCCTACCCAGAAAAATGACACACTATAAATATGCTGTAATCTCTAGAACATCCATACATTTATTTGAAAAGCTGAACAGGTCAAATTACTACCTATGTATAGTATAGATCCCTATGCACAAACTCCATGTTTACAGAACACATGGCCTCAGTCACACACTCAGAACACAGACCCTCTCCAAGTACAGAATAAGTGACTACAACTTAAAGTTAGAATAAAAATATGTAGACAAAAATTAAACTGAATCCCCAAGAAGCCAGACTTTGCATGATGTGCAACATCAGATAAATAAGAAACGCAGTTCCCCATAAAAATCATGCAAAGTCCAATCACTAAATTGAAAATAAAATTATTTTTTTCTACCTTTGTTGTCTGATCATTTTATTCTCTGATCATGCTGGTCTTGATCTGAGGCTTCTGCTTTCCTGTCTTCTCTTAGTTCTCTTCCTATGGTCTATGGTCCATCTGCCGTTTCTTGTCTCTTCTTTTGTTTTCTTCACTTCCTTCCATCAGCCTATTTCCAATCCTAGTAACCCTCCCCAGTATCAGCCCCCTTTTACAGTCCTCCCCTCCCAGTAACTTCCAATTTCAACCCTCTTGCATTCCCAGGACTTCAACTGGTGTCCATTCCCTTCCAGTTCCCTCCTTCCCCACTGTCCAGCACCTTCTAGTCCAAATGCCATCCCAGTGCCAGTGCCCCTCCCTTCCAGCCCCACCCGCATTACCCAGCCACCTACCAGTCCCATTCCCAACTGTCAGCTCCCTTCCATCCCTCTCCTCCTTTCCCTAGTATCATCGCCCTTCCAGACCCCCTCCAGTACCATCCCCAGGGATCAACTCCCTTCCAGCCCCCTCCTCCCCTCCATGTCAGTTCCCTTCCAGCCCCCTCCTCCTCCCCATGACAGCTCCCTTCCAGCACCCTCCTCCTCCAGTGTCAGCCTCCTCCTCCCCCAGTGTCAACTAAGTTGCAGACCCCACCTTCCCCTCATGTCAATTCCCTTTCAGACCCTCCTCCCCTGTGTCAGCCCCGTTGCAGACCCTACCTTTCCCTTATCAATTCCCTTCCAGCCCCCTCCTCCCCCCATGTTAGCGCCGTTGCAGATCCCACCTTCCCTTTATGTCAATTCTCTTCCATCCCTCTCCTCCCCTCCCCTTGTCAGCCCCATTGCAGATCCCACGTCCCCGTCATGTCAATTCTCTTCCAGCCCCCTCCTCCTCCCTCCCGTGTCAGCCCGCTACTAGCACCCACCTTCCCCCACGTTAGCTCCCCTGCTGCAGACTCACTATTTCCTTTTCCTGGCAGCTGCAGCTCCTGCCTCAGAACTGCAGCTGTGCTAGCGATCTGCAGTTTAAACAAAAGCCAAACCAGTGTGGAGCCTTCCCCCCTCTCTGAAGGACCTATGCAGCTGTGTCCTGCCTCCAAAGGAAGTTAATGTTATGGTCGCCAGGAAAAGGAGAGGGCGAGTCTGCCGCTGCCGAGAAGCAGACTAGGCAGCAGCAGCAACTTGTGTGCTTGGTTTTTTTTTTAACTTTTGAAGACAAAGTGAGGCAGCTGTTTTGGGGGAATTTTTTGCCACCCTCAAAACTTTGCTGCCTGAGGCAGCCGCCTCACTTTGCCTCATTACAGAGTCACCCCTGGGTGGACAGAGAGCAATCCCAGATGCACAGGGCTGATTCCAAGGTCGGCCCTGTACGTTCAGGGTCAGCCACGGAGATGGGGGACTTATTCCACCTTGTAGGTGGAATAAGTCCCCTGTACAGTGCAAAATGACATGGCTGGACCTGGTAAAGAGTGCGACGGGGTGCAGAGAGTTCCGCACAGCCCGAACCTGGCCATGGAAGGCCAGACCGGGAGTTGGGCTGCGGAGAATGAAGATTCTTTTCTGCGGCAGGGGATCCCAGCTCCTGAATGGAGCCACAGTGCTATGGTAATGGGACACCATGGAACTGCGGCTTTATTCAGAAGCATGGATGAGTTAGCTGGGTATATGGGCTGGACGTGCGGCTGATCAGAATTGGGGCACAGCCTGCATGTCCAGGCCATAGACCCGATTCTGATCCCATGGACATGTCTAGCCCTCACACAATCAGAATTGGGTACAGCTCTGTATAGCTTGATTCTGATTTGCCATACAAGGGGAAGATGGCCAGCACAGAATGCCCATCAAAGTCAATGGGTGCTGTTTACCTGCAGGCTTTTCATCAATTCTCAAAGAAAAATATGTGTGTACTTTCACTTGGGTACTTGCAGTGTGCCAAAAGTATCCACTGACCTTTGCAGCTACTTTCTGTATAGTTTTGGGGATACTTCCCTAGAAAACTTATTTTATTTTATTCATTTAACATTTCTTATATACCAACTTTCAGAAGTATCAAGGCGGTTTATATTGAACACAAACGAACATAAGTTACATTCAACAGTAAGCGGAATATGTGCACTTATTACATGAGAACAGTGGTTAGTTATTGCTATCTAAATAAGGGAACAGGGGATAGGGTTAATTTGAATACATTTAAATTTACAGTTTGGATACATTTAACTAGTTACAGCTTGAGCAACACTGGATCCGGTTCTGAGTGTATTTGGCTGTGAAGGAAGGAATTTAACAGTTTGTCCCATAACATTCTTGGAAGATGTGTGTTTTAAGATTCTTTCTGAATTCCTTCAGGTCTGTTGTAGCTCTCAATTTCCTTAGGAGTGCATTCCATAAAGTAGGTCTGTAGATGGGAAAGGTGCATTTGGCATGTTTCTTGTGTGCTGGATGTTTTAAGCCTGGGAACTTTAAGTAGGTTTGTAGTTTGGTTTCTGTAGAATTGAAATTGTAATCCATGTATACTATTTTCCTGCCCACCGAAAAATATACTGCTGGGAATGTCTCCTCTACATGTGACTAAAACTATGCCCATTGTGGAACAACATACTTTCAACCATATGGAGCAAGGACAGTTTGAAACCAGTTTATGTGCTTTGAGATTTAAGAACATAAGAACATAAGATATGTCCTACTGTGTCAGACCAGGGTCCATCAAGCCCAGTATCCTGTTTCCAACAGTGGCCAATCTAGGTCACAAGTATCTAGCAGTTTTCCCAAAAGACACTCAGGTTCCACAATGCTTGTATTGGAGCAAGCAGTGGATTTCCCAGGGTCTCCTTTAATAATGGCTTATGGACCTTTCCTCCAGGAGCTTGTCCAAACCTATTTTAAACCCAGCTACATTAACAGCTTTTACTACATCCTCCGGTAACAAATTCCAGAGTTTGATTACGTGTTGAGTGAAAAATATTTTCTCTTATTATCCTACGTGATGGTCAAGGTGCCTAATAGAGCAAGATTCAAAAGAGGTTTGCACAAGTTCCTGGAGTAAATGTCTATAAAGAATTAGCCAGCTAGTCTTGGATAAGCCATCGCTTAACTCTGGAAATAAGCTATAAGAAATTGATCAATTTTTGGAATTTGCCTTTTAATTTTGACCTAGACTGGCCACTGTCAGAGGCAGGATAATTAGCTTGTTGGATCTTCATCTGGCTCAGCTTGAGTTTTATTTATTATTTATTACAATTTCTTATATACCGCAATATTTATTTCACGCTTCTATGACTAGGGGGGTGAACCAAAGTTCAGCCAAAGCATCATGATGAGCCAGAAGAGATCTAGAATCTATCTTGTTGAACAATAATCCATTTTTCTCAAGCATTCATTTTGTCATTGTCTCACAAAAGAACCAATAGGCTTAGAACTCTAACACAGATTATAGGACTTGACAAAAACTGAGAGTGCAGATGTCTGTTTCTTTGTCTCAGAATAACAAGCAATAGGAAAGAAATTGATGAAGTTAAGCTCCACGGTAAGCTACACAGTAAAGAAATGCACAACTGCCTTTTTACTAAATGCACATATAATATGCAAACTTAAAAAAGAGGAACTGTTTCTAAAATGTGTCTTTTGGTGAAATTGCTAGATACTTGTGACCTAGATTGGCCACTGTTGGAAACAGGATATTGGACTTGATGGACCTTGGTCTGACCCAGTATGGTATATCTTATGTTCTTAGGATATGCATCGAATAGTCTATAGATTAAGACCCACTGAACTGAAACTTGACCAGTCTGAGTTTGCTTAGAATCGTTTGCACATTTCTAGTTGGTACCTGGAAGCTAGTTATATTAAAATCTTCCAGAAACTTTGCTTCATTGGGATGGCTGTATGGATTGTTACCTTGCACTCAAAATCAACTTTGCAACCTCTAATACATTCTAATTACGTGATAATCACCAGCATGGAGATCATATCTTGGCTAGCAATGATCATCTGGAGGAATTTAGCTCAAGTCCTTTATCCATCTGGCCATTAATGAGCAGGAAATTCCTAACCTGGAAGTCATTATTACTATTAAAATGTTCTTCAGAATTTCAAGAAATTATAGAAGCGTAACCTTAATTTTGTAAGTTTACAGCAGAGGTTTCTTTCTAAACCATTAAATGCATAACAGGAATTGAGCAATTTAATTGGGTAGATCAACAGAGGGTGCAGCTCTTCTGTCATCAGATCAAGCTTTTTTTTTGAAATATTGATTGGGTATTGGGTAACAGCTGGTAAAAGTTTCCATAAGAATTCAATGGTCATCAACGCCAGAGATGCGGCACAGGGTCCTCTCACCCAAAGCAATGTTTGAGGGGCAGACACTAAGAATATTTGACTAGACCTTTCCTTTATTGATGAATTAATCAAATGCCAGAGAAATTTTGGCTACTCAATAGAGAGGAGGACAGTCCATATCATCTCCCCATTTTGGCATCACCAGGTTTGAGGGAGCTTTTTGGGGTGGAGGGAGGGTGGGAACTAGAGGAAGAACTTAATGGCAGCTACATAATTGAAGACTTCAGCAGGCTGTCAGGATTGTGATGGGTCTGGTGAACTCTTTTTAACACAACCTGAAAATGCAGAGGCTAGGAGAGGAAATGCTGGGGGAGGGGAGGTGGGTGGGGGAGAGAGGGATGGCCCACCTACCCAAGTTGTAAAAATGGCTGGAGTGAAAATTCTGTGTGTGAGGGGTTGACGCTCCACAAATCAAGATGGTTGGGTCTTTGGAGCTGCAGATGTCATCACCACCCTCTTTTTTGTGAAAAGAAGACATTGGGTTCTTAAATCTTAGAAACTCCAACTTAAGTTTCTTAATTATGTGAAGAAGGGGAAATACTATATACCAGTTAGTGCAGACTGTAATCAGTCACAGAGAATATTTTGCATAGTTATGTACATCAGTTTTTGAGATTGGACTCTGGGTAGGAAATCAAAGCTATGGGACTGAGTAAATATGGAAAAGGTATTTCTAAAGATGTAACTGACAGATATAAATGTATTGGAGGCTGCTATATTTGCTCATGTGGACTTACAGTAGAACCATGTTAAAAGATGAGAAACTTAGGTTCTTTTGTATGAGGAGATTCAAAATCTGTAGAGCCTAATGTTCAGCAGTGGTGGCTAGCATGATTACAGCAGCAAGCCATCGCCGCTGAACACTGAATCCTGATATTCAATGCCGGGGCCATATCTGGCCACTGGCATTGAATATCTGAATCAGCCACGGAAGCAAGAAGTGAACTAGGCAGTGGATATATTCAGTCGCTGCCTGGTTAGCCTTGGTGGAGAAAGTTTGGCCAGCCTTTGTTGCGTCTTACTTTCACCGCTGAGGGATATCACTGCTGACTGGTCATCTCCAAGTACCACTCACAAAATGACTCCCGAACCCACTGATGCTAACTGGTTAGCATCGGGGTATGTAGCGGCGGTACCCGTGGATATTCAGTAGCACTAACCAACGTAGGGTCAATTGCATTGTTTCCTGATCTTAAGGTACAGGTTGAAACAGCTTGGCAGGACAGGAGTGGAAGGAAGGCAGTGCTGGCACGTTGTGGCTAGCATCAGTGTTAGTAGAATGCACTAAATGTGCTTGCCACTCTTAATATGGGTGCAATTAATGCCACCCCAGTGGGTGGCAAATACACCTGCATGTTGGCTAGTATGCTGCAGCATCTCAGGACCATGCAAACTGCCAGGGGATGGACGCACCTGCCCCCTGAAGATAGTGGGCCACCCATGTTGGTAAGGCAGCCCATACATGGACTACCAGCACAGGCTTTAGTAAACATGCTCCTTAGTATGTTAGCTTGATGTGTTTCTTGCAAAAAGAAAAACCTCCAAATTGTGATGACACACTAGGAACACCACTAAAAAAGTCAAAACAATAAGCCTAATCTGTGAATCCGTTTACCAAACCAAACCAAATTTCAAAACAAACCAACAAAGTAACTAGATTTTTTTCTGTCGGGATCCGTCGACTTGAGACGGGGAGGAGAAAAACTCCCCTCTCTGTGTCGGCAGAGGCCTTTTATAGAAAACTTTTATCAAAGTAGCAATAAAATGTGTATAATAGTGAAAACCACTTATCTAGTGATAAATGAAAAGGGCAAGCACATAACAGCAGAAAAGCAGCGACATGCATGTTTCGAGCCCAAACAAGGCCCTGTATCAAGCTGAGTCCATCATTTCTCGTGCCCTTAGAAAAAACGCCGGATTCAGCAGATCTTTTTCTTTTGTGGGCCATTCTACCTGCCTAACGCCCTTTGTGGTGTATATGATCACTTGCCCTTGTGGCTTGTCGTACATTGGCAGAACTATCCACCCGGTTCGGATCCGTTTGCGGGAGCATGCTTCCCGACTGTCAACTCAGACCCTTTCGGCCCCTATCGTGGAACATTGTCTTCAACATTATCACACCTTTGAGGAACTCCGCTGGAGGGTTATTGATGTAATTCCCCCGAATCCTCGGGGAGGGGATCGTGAGCAAATACTCCAACGACGTGAACAACGCTGGATTTTCCTGTTTTACCTATGGGACTGAATTTGGAATGTGACTGGTGGAGTTTACTTTGATTGATTTTTTACCACAATACATATTTTCAGTCAGTTTTTTCATATGAGCTGTGGCTTAGCTCCTCCCCCTTTTTCCTTGACGTCTCTCTTACTTGGTGACGTCTTTGTCTCAGCAGCCATTCAGAAGTTTTTTTGGGGGTTTTAAATCACCTGTTGAATCCGGCGTTTTTTCTAAGGGCGCGAGAAATGATGGACTCAGCTTGATACAGGGCCTTGTTTGGGCTCGAAACATGCATGTCGCTGCTTTTCTGCTGTTATGTGCTTGCCCTTTTCATTTATTACTAGATAAGTGGTTTTCACTATTATACACATTTTATCACTACTTTGCTAAAAGTTTTCTATAAAAGGCCACTGCCGACACAGAGAGGGGAGTTTTCTCCTCCCCGTCTCAAGTCGATGGATCCCGACAGAAAAAAATCTAGTTACTTTGTTGGTTTGTTTTGAAATTTGTTTTGGTTTGGTAAACGGATTCACAGGTTAGGCTTATTGTTTTGACTTTTTTAGTGGTGATGTGTTTCTTGGACATTTCTCTGAAAAGCTGAAAAACAAGCTTGCCGAAAAGCATTGTGACTTGGTTGTTATTCCTGGTGACATGGCTAGCCAACTTCAGCGTCTCAATATTTCAGTCAATAAAGCATTCAAGGATTTTTTTTTATATTTAAAGGTTTTATTATATTCTCAAATTTTTGAGAAAGGAATATGAGTCGTGATTGTCATCATAAAACATTCCTCTGATACCTTTTGGTAAAATTAAGAGAGCCTCTGCCTTGGAACTTGCAGAATGGATGTCAGCTGCTTGGGAGAAAATACCAGAAGCAAAAGCTCTTGATGGCACAGAAGATGATATTTTATGGAAAAATTCTGACCGCAACAACTTTAAGTCCAAAGGTGATTCATCTGACTCAGCCTTTGAAGGAGGCTTAGATTCTGTTACTGAAAAAGATAACAGTACCGGTAATATGTAATGCAGTACTACTACTGGTAACACCGTAGCAACTAATGTGAATGGAAATAGTATGATGAGTGTGAGGAATAGGGGGTGGATAAGTGTTTATGTTGTGAGCTTGTTGTTCTTAATGGTGATACCTTACGGCTTTTTTGTTTGCTGATGCTTTTTCTTTCTCCATAATGTGAATGATGATACATAATGATTAATACTGTAGTCTTGAAGTTTTCTTGAGTTTGGTCTTAAGAAATGCATGTGGATTTACTTGTGTAAATTCTATAAACTGAGAAATGAAAACCTGGATATTGAAAAAACATAGTACAGTGACAATGATATATAATTGGATTTCCCACAAATATTTTTTTTTCTATTGTTGTAAAATGATTTGGTGTATGTACTAGTAATTATGTGTATACATTAGTTTGTGTTACTGTATTGTAGGTTAACTTAAAAGGGAAAAAGGGGACTGTTGTAGTGATTGATATGGAAGAGCAGACTAGATAGGCCATGTGGTCTGTTTCTTTCATGCTTTCAATTTTAAATCAGTGGTGCCTCTGACAATCGGTGGCATCTTAGACAGGGGTAGTGGAACACCTTTTTGGTTAGAAGGGCCAAACAAGCTCTCTAGATGTTGATTCTAGGTTGGACAAAATATTGGTGGGGCCATGGCCCCTGTGGTCCACCCCTTTCCGCTGCCTAGGTTAGAATCGATGAAATACTGTAGATGCTGAGCTTCTAGTGAAATATTAGTGGAAATGGTAATAGATGATACTGGAAAGCTTGGCGTTTTCATTTCCAGTGGAAACTAAAGTATATTGTGGGACTATGTGGTTTTTACAAAACAATGCTATATATCAGATGACCCAAGGCAAATATTGGTCAGATCTGGTTAAGCAAGGTAAAGGATTATCTTGCCAAGATATCATTTTTTTAAACTTATATAAGCAAATGAGTAAAAAACACAGGACTTAATTTATAAAAAGATTATTCTTCTTAAGCACAATGCAAGCGAAGACCCTTTATGACCTCATTCCTAGATTGTGAAAGCAGGTGACATAAAAGCCATATATCTTTATTAGAAGTCATTGTCTAACATCTGGAAGTAGAACAGAAGGGAGTGAGGGATTATTTTTCAGTACCTGTCCTCGGGTCTTCTGCTCTTCTAGGACATTTCCCCACTGCTTATCCAAGTCAGTCAGAGATTGATGAAAATCATTATATTTCTGTGTAGTCAGCAGGCTTGACACATTGATGCCACATCCATTTGGAATTCTCATTTAGGATGTATAGTTTATCAAACCTGCAGGAAAATATAGCAAAAGCCCAATAGTTTCATTTTTAAACCATGCAAAGTGTCATGGCATTTCTATATGGTAATAAACAGCATCTGAAAGCTTTACCTTGTTTTTATTTAAGGCACAAGCAAGCCAATTTAAATAAAACAATTAAAGTTTATGGAATGAATCTTGAAAATGACTTTGAATGTTTTATCTTTTTTTACCCATATTTTTATGAACTATATGAAAATGCATGTATAGATCGATAGATATACATATACTGTAGATATATGAATTTTCATACCTATATCTACGTCTATTTATATAATGAAAAATTGTTTTAAAATTCAATTTACACTTTCAAGGTGTCTCTCACAGCAGTCGGCATAGTTGTGAGAATATGCAAATCATACAGAAGTAATGTGTGAGGTGAGAAAGGGGCATATGTGGACACAGAAATCAAATTGGCCATGATGATTTTGAATTAGACATGCAGGTGTTATCTGTGTGCCATACAGCGATCCCCAGTCAGACAAAGAATAAAGACAGTGAACTGTGGGATGTAAAGTACATATTACATGCTCTAGTAATCTGCCTCAGAATTTAATTTCAGTTTCTGAATGAAATCCTAGGAAAATAATCTTTTGTGCACACAGCAGTACAAAAAAGAAAACAAATGCTTACAAATTCGGATAGTTTGTAACCCAGCTGTGTTCTATCACTAGGACTTATGTTCCATTCTAATTTGTGTACAAATCTGCTACCCATGCGTGTGAGCTAGATAGATAATGTGCTTATAAACTTGAATTTTTGGAAAAAGTTTTTGAAGCCATTTTTGCATTCATAACTTATTTGCTGCTTTGCATATTTTTGAATCACAGCAGCTCTTTATTTATGAATTTACAAAAGCATTCACATGTAACGTACTACATGCAATAGTTTATTGCACAGAGGTCCGAAAATATGGGAATTTTTTCACAGAAGGCTGCATGAAAAAATGCATTTAATGCTTACATTTCAGTATTTTTTCACATTTTCCATCATTTGCGTGTTTTTTCATTTTACGGCTTTCTGTGAAAAAGTTCACTCTTTAGTTTATTGGTTGCATACTATCCTTTGCGCCTTTTGTTACATTTTTGATCCACAGAGATCTCTGGTAGTTTTATTCGCCAGGCTTAATGAAAATTGATTGCACAAGTCATTTGGCCTCTGCAATTTGTTTTCAGAACATTACATATTTCAGCAGGAAACACATTGTCAGAATGCACATGGTCGTAGGCACAGAGATACATATTATGCCCTGAGACTTGTAAGTTGTTTATCAAATATAGTGGGGGAGACAGTAACATCATTCATTTTACTGTTACTGTACATATATATAAGTACAATAAGGCCAAAATCTCTTATTCCAATGGCTATTTTTACTAGCATATTTTATTAGTATTGTATCATGCATGGAATCATTTTTTCTAATATAATCCAAACTTCCTGATATGATTATAATGGCGTATACTATTAGAGAAAATAGATTATTCTCTCTCAACCGATCCTGTTGTGGCATGATAGGAAACTGCTGACATGATGAAAAGTTATAAAAAAGACATATTTCTTCCATGTGGGTTCACACTGCCATTTTTCTTCATTATTCCAGACACCGTGCTTATCATACTCTCCCACAGATATAGATGTGTTGTCCTGAAGTCCCATAGCTTAGGGGAACTATGGAAGAAATCATATTATGCACTGCTCTGGGGTCAAATTGTGAGCATCTTTTTTTTTGTGACGGCCTTTTTTCACAATGCTTTGCGTGCAGTTTTCTAGAAACGTCTTGTTTTACCATCTTTTGCTAATGAGTTTCTTTGAGACACCTCCTTTCAGGGTGTATTAGTCAGAATGTATGGCTTAACATGGCATGACTGAAAAGTCAGTATATTGTGGTACTGGTAACTTTGGGGAAAAAGCAGAAAACCTATACTTAATTTAAATGATAAATTACTTGGCAGGCTATAATTACACAACTACTTCATTTAACATGTTAAATGCAGAAAAGAAACAAGCAAAAAGTTATTGTTTGTTGTGCCATTTCAAATTAGAAACAGCATGAAATGAAACAAAAATGGGTTTGCTTTCAATGCCATTTTAAATTACTGCACATCCCTGTTGGTCACCCACATCAACATCTGGCCTAGTTCCCAGGACTGGTGCAAGGGTAATGGATGCCCTAGGTGGGCCTTCAGCCTTATCCTTCCCTCCCCCTCCCCTGAGATTTTGATAAACTCAGCAGTTATGATCATCCCCATACCACCCCTCCCACAAGAATCCTGTAAAAATGCATCATACTTTTAAATATTAAACCTTGCTTTATATGTATAAATGTGTGTCCGCTCTTCGTGCAGATACAAATGGGTGCCTGTCAGTATCTATTGTTTTACTTTGACTGCTATTTCTTTTTGCTGCCCCTCAGAACCTGCTGCCTTAGGTGGCTGTCTAGCCCCACCTAATGGTTGGGCAGTCCTGCTAGCATCACATTTTGTCCTTGAGGAAACAATGACAGCTCCAGTGCAGATCACTAGCACCAGTCCCTTTATTGTCCTCATAAATAGCAATTACTAGAATGAAGGGAGAATAGGGAAAATATATTTTTCTCTTCTTTTTCTTTGAATAGCTTATTTTTTTACATTTTTTAATTAAATTTACATTATAAAAAGTTGTCCAAAATATCTAAAAGACATCAGGTAAGCTACCGAAACATATTATTTAAAAGAAAGAGGGAAAAAGAAAAAGATTCCTTTAGAAAGTAAAGTCAACAGAAGAGAGGAAAAAGAGATTAAGGCAAAAAAACCCCCCCAAGAGTTACAAAATAAAGGAAATTATAGCAGACTTTACTCCATATTCTAATAAGTCAAATTGATATCAATCCAGAACCCCAAAACAAAGTCATGTCACATTTGAGACTGAAGATTCTTTGGCCTCTACAAACTTCAAAAAAAGAGTAAGTATTCTTTTCCAGATGGATGATACACTTAGCTGGGAATTTAATTTAAAAAAAAACCACACCCAAATAAAGTACATGTTGCTTCATATCTCCCAAAATTTTAAATTTTAGTTGGGTGGGCCTGACAAAATCCAGGTGCACACTAACCTTCTCATTATAAAAAATGAAATCTTTGTGACAAAAAAGGGATTTCAGGACCCAATCTCTATTGGACTCCAAAGTAAATGAAACCACAAGAGTAGCACGTGTTGCAATTTCTGCAGAACATTCCAATAATGTTCTCAGCTCTGAACTATTGACAATTAATTCACCTCCATGACCCTCTTCTTTCTAGCTACCGTTTTTTTATAAGCTGGAATATAGTAGAGACCGGAAATAGGTTGAAAAGCCTCAGCTGATATCATAACATTTCCATGAAATATTTAATTAACATGTCTAAAAGCAAAACAAACAGATTTAGGAAGTTAATAAATCACAAATTTCTACTCCAGACAGAGTTCTCCTGCAATTCCACCGTATTCTACAGTGCAACCTTTTCTTTAACAAGAGCTCCAGTAAGAGAGACAAGCAAGTCTGATTGAGTCTCATAATCTTGCAGTCAATGCCCCTGCTGTTGTACTGTAATATCCTGAGAGGCTGACTTCAAAGAATTCCCCTTAGAAAATTCACATAGTACAGGCTCCGTATGAGATACCCGGGACCCACACCTATCCTAAGATGACTCTTGGCAAGTGATCCAGTAGCGATGGTGTCTTCAAAGTAACAGTAGTGAGAAGAAGATTACTTCACTCAGAGCACAGCATTCATCCAATGATGCTTCTCTCGTACTGAGCTCAATATCTCCAGCCACTGGATCTCTTCAGCTTCTAGGTGCATCAATTCAAGAGGCTCAGCTCTTCTATTCAAATTTACAGTTTCAGCTCCTTGAATGTCTGCTGTGATTTGAGTCTGATCTCCATTCTCTGCAGTGGCACTTTCAGGCAGGTACTCTCGCCTCAACGCGGCTAGAAAGACACCAGTCATTTCATCCACCTACATCAGGAAGCATTCTTTGGTGACCAGTTCTTGCAGAGGACATGTTTCCAGAGCTCAGTGAAGCATTGGAGAATGCCAAAGATGCCAAGGAAACCTCAGACTCTACCACGGCACCAGTTGCCTCCACCTGCCAACAGCACTTTAGATAACCCTTTGCCTTTTCTCATTCTCCCCATCACCTCAAAGCCTCAAGCAGCAGAGCTCAAAAAGACCAAGAGGGTAAGTCCACCATTAAGGTTAATCTCTCTCCCAAAAATAGATTTATCTGATATTTTAAAATGGAATAATGCACACCACAGGTTATATTTCAGTCTCTCTTAACTGCTTCTTTTCTTCAGGCCCACTAAAATTATTTTTACTGCTACCCAGTGCCAGCTCAAGGGGTTTTGAAACTCTAAGCCAACTTTTGCTAGTGTGTCCTCCCAAATTTGGGGTCAATCTCGGGTGCTCTTATGGCATGAAAGGCCTAAAACTGGAAGAATGCTGATATTGTAACTTAAATGCCTTTGCTTACACAATTTTTAGGCCTAAAGCACTTTATGTGTTTCTATTCTAGGGCTCATTCCACCTCCATAAATGAGCACTGCTGCCATGTTCTACCTTTCTATATGTCAGGGCACATGTAGACTCTGTACCCCCTCCTTCCTTGCAAGCTCTCCTTATTTTTCAAAGGCATTCTACAATAAATCCTGAAAATCTCCAGTCACAGGCAATAGAAAGAGAGCAAACAGAACAAGGATTAGAGCCATCCTGTAAAACTATCATTGTAATTTATAGCATCATTCAACAAATTCTATATTGGAGTGAAGTATGGATTATGTACAGGATTAGTGAGAGTGGTTTAAAATTGGCAAAGGTGTATGACGAGGCTGCATACTTTCCCCATACCTGTTTAATTTAAACACAGAACAAATCATCAGAGCCCCAGAATTGCAATCAAATGCTCATGGAAATGCTAAGCCTTGATCCTATTGGGCCTGATTCTGAGAAAGACGTGCAGGGTGGATGTGCACATTCAAAACATTTATGTCCAAAACATAGATGTGATTCTCAGCACAGGTGGGTAGACGTGCAGCCGAGTGTCAGAATATGCGGTTGTACGACTGCACCACTAAATGTCCAACTCGCTTATGGTGGGGTTCCGTATGTGTGTAAGTAACACATGCAACCTGTGTGACATTCCGCGGACGTGTAGTTCTGAAAACATGTCCACCTGCACAGTTGTCCAGGTGCGACAGGAAACAGGATACAGTAAGTCCCCCCGCCGCCGCCAGACTCTTGTAAAATGGCCACCAGGCAAGTAAACCTTTCAGAGGCAGAGACCAGCCTGCTCTGCAGGATGGTCATTGAAAATGAGGCAGCCCTGCTCCCCACAGGCCACCGAAGTCCAGCCCTAGCTGCAGCACACAGGGGCTGGGAAAGGATTCAGATCACCCTGGCACAATAAGTAGGGCAAAGCAAGAAAGGGAGGAGGCAAGGGAAATGCATGTGTTGGGACAAAAACAGTACAAAGAGCCAGGAAGTAGCTGCAAAGTGAAAGGGCAAAAGGAGCAGGGGCTAAGCTGGACCCACCACACACAACCAAATAACAGTAAACACAGAAAACAGGGCCCACACAGGAAACAGGCAAACAGAAACACAATGGTTAAGAGGGAAAGCAAGGTGGAAAAAATGCAGAATGGACAAAAGGGAAAGCACATATGGAAAGGAAACCTGAACAGTGAAAAAAATCTACTGTGTGTAACAGTGCAGCAACATGACCCAATACTGTCAGCCAAAACACAGCACAGTGGAAACATAGAGACACGGTGCTAGTAAAGACAACACATGGCTGAACTAGGCCGCCCCGCACTACCAACCACCACACCAGTCCCCTGAGAGAACCCTGTGTCTGCCCCATGCCCCATGAAGTCGGATACTGTCCACAACAGCAATACCTCCAATGGCAAACTGCCCTATGCCGCCACCACTGTGTCCACAAAGAAACAGCCCTGCATCTGACACCTGAGTAGAAACCCTACCACCCCCTTCCCATGACACTGTGCACACAAACCCAAAAAGTCACCTCCAGAATGTAAATCATTGGAATACTGCAAGGTATACCACTTTACCATTTGTCACACATCACATCAGGTAAACAGTGGATACGGAAGGTGAAAAGAGCCTCAGAATCCAAGGATGTAGGGACAATGGTAAAAGATAACTTTGAACCAGGTCCGATCCTCCTCAAATCAACGGCTCTAAAATACACCTACCAATCACCTGTTCAATGTAATTCCAGTTTTTTAAAATAGTGATTCCATATCAACATGAAAACACTGAGACCAAACACCCACACATGCACTTTTTATACAATGCCTTAAACTCAAAAGTCTTCAATAAAACCAATGCCATTCCAGCTGTGAGTTTAACCCTTGCGGTGCCATACTCCTCCACTGAAAAATGTACTGCTGCTATCTACGGCATAAATGTCATTGAAAATTATGTTAAGAAAACTGGTAATAATATTGCCTTTGGAATGAATATATAATATTAAATATAACATTAATATCAACATATTTTGATGTATCTTCAATATTTTTGAATGATGTGTGTTCATTACACTGTTATATGACAAAATTGATGTTATTTATAAAAATTTGTTAAATTAATGTGTGTTGCATTGTGTTTTTTGATATTTGTTTAGGATATTTGAAACCAGTGTTTTTCTTTCTATAGTTTATATTTTTACCACAATAGTATAAATTTAATTTGACATCATGGCAGATGCATTGACAGTATTGACTGAGGTCGGGTCAATGTCCAAGGAGGATGTGCCCTTGAAAAAGGATACATCCTCTTTGAAAGATGTTTTTTTGTTTTACTGACCTCAAAGCATCACGGTTGTTGACAGGTTCTCGTTTATTTGGAGAAAACGCGGTTGGTACTAACGTCAAGGATTTCTAAGCATGTGTATTGTGTAAACTAATGTGAATTAATGTATAAATTTGAATTTATTCTTTTGTCTATGTATTATGTATTGGGTATGAAAATATTGGGGTAAGAGTATTGATGTGTATTTTAGTAATTATAATGTATGAGTGAATGAGTGAATGAGTTGTTAGATTTTAAGTTAAGAAAATTGATGTTATTTATAAAAATTTGTTAAATTAATGTGTGTTGCATTGTGTTTTTTGATATTGATGTTAAGTAATGAATGTTTTTACCGTTTATTGGATGAGGATCCTACACAAGCCATACAGGCTGAGGTATTGGATGTTCTTGAGGATGCTTTGAAACAAGGATTGATAACGGAACGATTAATGAAGTTCCTGTATACGCAGGAACCTCGGATATCTGCATTTTATATCGTTCCAAAAATCCATAAATCTTTGATCAACCCTCCCGGTCGTCCAATTGTGTCTGGAGTAGGCTCAGTTTTGGAACCGTTGTCCCAATACATGGACTCTTTTTAAAATCCATTTAAATAATGTTTTATGGACCTTTCCTCCAGGAACTTGTCCATACCTTTTTCAAACCCAGCTACACTAACAGCTTTTACTATATCCTCCATTAGCAAATTCCAGAGTTTGATTACACATTGAATGAAAATATATTTTCTCTTATTAGTCTTAATTAGGTTACCCTGTAGCTTCATTACATGTCCTCTAGTCTTTCTATATTCTGATTATGTAAACAATCGATCTAAGTTTACCCGTTCCACTCCATTCATTAATTTATAGACCTCTATCATATCTCCCCTCAGCCGTCTCTTTTACAGGTTGAAGAGTCCTAACCTTTTAGCCTCTCTTCATAGTGGTATACTTCCATCCTCTTTACCAGTTTGGTGGTTCTATTCTGTACCTTTTCTAATAACGCTATATCCTTTTTAAGATAAGGTGAACAGAATTGCACACAATATTCAAGATGCGGTCGCGCCATGGAACGATACAGAGGCATTATAATATCCTTTGCACTATTTTCCATTCCTTTCCTTATGATACCTAGCATTCTATATAGAAACATAGAAACATGATGACAGAAAAAGACCACAAGGCCCATCTAGTCTGTCCTTCCATAACAACAACTACAACAGTCCACTTTCTACCTTTAGAGATCCTCTGTGTTGGTCCCATGCTTTTTTGAATTCAGTTACTGTCCTCATCTCTACCACCTCCACTGGGAGACTATTCCATGGATCCACTACTCTTTCCGTAAAGAAATATTTCCGCATATCACTCCTGAATCTATCTCCCTTCACCCTCATCCCATGTCCCCTCGTAGCAGAACTTGCTTTCAATTGAAAGAGGCTCTCTCCCTGAGCATTTATGCCACGGAGGTATTTAAACATCTCAATCATATCACCTCTATTCCGCCTTTCCTCTAAGGTGTACATATTAAGATCCTTAAGTCTGTCCTCATATGCTTTATAATGAAGCCCATTAATCATTTTAGTAGCAACCCTCTGCACCGACTCCATCCTGTTCACATCCTTTTGAAGGTGCGGTCTCCAGAATTGCACACCATACTCCAAATGAGGTCGCACCAAAGACTTATACAGAGGTATTATCACCTCCTTTTTTCTGCTAGCCATTCCTCTCCGTATGCACCCAAGCATCCTTCTAGCTTTTGCCGTCGCCTTTTCTACCTGTTTAGCTACTTTAAGATCATCAGACACAACCACGCTATATGCTCTCTTGGCAGCCGCTGCACACTGGGCGGAGGGTTTTAACATGTTATCCACGATGACGCCTAAATCTTTTTCCTGGGTGGTGGTTCCTAATGTGGAACCTTTCATCGTCTAACCATAGTTTGGGTTGTTCTTTCCTAGATGCATAACTTTGCACTTGTCCACATTGAATTTCATCTGCCATATGGATGCCCAATCTTCCAATTTATCAAGATCCTCTTGCAATTTTCCACAATCCTCATGGGTTTTAACAAATTTAAATAGTTTTGTGTCATCTGCAACTTTTACAACCTCACTCGTTATTCCCTTTTCCTGGTCATTTATGAATATGTTAAAAAGCAGCGGACCCAGCACAGATCCCAGGGGTACTCCACTATTCACCTTTCTCCATTGAGAAAATTGGCCATTTATCCCTACCCTCTGCTTTCTATCTTTTAACCAGTTACTGATCCACAATAGTACACTTCCTCCTATCCCATGACGTTTTATTTTTTCCAGAAGTCTCTGATGAGAGACCTTCTCAAAGACTTTCTGAAAGTCCAGATACACTATATCAACTGACTCACCTTTGTCTACCTGTTTATTCACACCTTCAAAAATACATTTCAGATTAGTAAGACAAGATCGTCCTTGTCTAAAACCATGTTGGCTGTCTCCAATTAAGACATGACTATTTACATGTTCAGTAATTTTGTTCTTTATGATGGTTTCTACCATTTTTCCAGGTACTGATGTCAGGCTCACTGTTCTATAGTTTCCCGGATCACCCCTGGAATCCTTTTTAAAAATTGGCGTTACATTGGCGATCCTCCAATCTTCAGGTATTACAGATGATTTTAATGATAGTTCACAGATTACTAATAGTAGGTCTTAAATCTCATATTTCAGTTATTTCAACACCCTTGGATGTATACCGTCTGGTCCAGGTGATTTGCTACTGTTCAGTTTATCAAATTGTTGTAATACATTTTCCCGGTGTATCAATATTTCTTTCAATTCTTCCACAGTATCACCTTTAAATACCACTTCAGTCATGGGTAACATCCCTACATCTTCCTCAGTAAAGACCAAAGAAAAGAATTCATTCAGTCTCTCTGCTATGGCCTTGTCCCCTTTTAGTGACCCTTTTAACCCTCTATCATCTAATGGTCAAACTGACTCTCTCACAGGTTTTTTGCTATGAATGTACTTGAAAAAGTCTTTATTACATGTTTTTGCTTCCACAGCAAGCTTTTTCTCAAATTCTCTCTTTGCCTGCCTTATCAATGCCTTACATTTAACATGCCAGTGCTTGTGCTGTTTCCAGTTTTCGTCATTTGGCTCTTTTTTCCATTTCCTGAAAGATGCTGGCCCCAACACCCTTATCTCTTGCATCAGATCTGATGTTCCACTAAGGACTAGGTCCAAAATGGCTTCCCCTCTGGTTTGTTCATGAACCAGCTGCTCCAAGAAGCAGTCATTTATTTCATTTAGAAACTTTATCTCCCCAGCATGTCCTGCCATGACACTGACCCAGTCAATACCAGGGTAATTGAAATCACCCATTATTATTACTGTGTTGTAACTTTTGTTAGCTTCCCTGAGTTCTTTGAGCATTTCATCATCCATTTGTTCATTCTGGTCAGGTGGTCGATAGTACACCCCCACTGCCACCGCCTTCCCCTTTTTACATGGAATATCAATCCATAGAGATTCTACAGCAAATTTTGTATTCTGCAAAACTTTAATCCTTTGTGACTCAATGCCCTCTCTAATGTAGAGTGTAACCCCTCCACCAATTTGATCAGCTCTATCATTATGATATAGTTTGTACCCAGGTATCACAGTGTCCCACTGAATGTCCTCCTTCCACCATGTCTCTGAGATACCAATCATATCTAACCTCTCATTTAGTGCTATATATTATAACTCTCCCATCTTATTTTTTAGACTTCTAGCATTTGCATACAAGCATTTTAGAGACTGTATTTTATTCCTATTAATCTGGCTATTGGTAGGCAGTGGTAATTTGGAATCTTTAAGCTCTTGAGGATGCTTTGAAACAAGGATTGATAACGGAACTCAAAGGCATTAGGGCCATTTTTATGTTTATTGGAACCTCTCTGCTGATATGCCCTAACTTCATTCTTTTGGTAGTATCCTTCAAGGATACGTTAATCTGAACCATGGGCTCTTGAGTGACTGCTGGCTCTCCCCTATTATCTAGTTTAAAAGCTGCTCTATCTTGAAGGGTTGCAGAGCAGAGATGGCGTTCATCTGTCCAAGAAAGGTTGACATATCTTCAGTAGCAAACTGGCTAATCTATTGAAGAGGGCTTTAAAATAGATTCGTTGGAGATGGGTGAAGAAAAACCCAAAGTAAGTGATAGCCCCCAGGTAAGTGAAATATTAAATATCTTTATGGAAATGAGTAAAAGGGGCAACATATGGAAAGTGGTGTGTATAAATGCCCGTAGCATGGGAAATAAGAATCCAGATGTTGAAGTTTTAATGGGAGAGGCTGATTTGGATTTAGTGGCAGTTACAGAAACATGGTTCACAGAAAACCATGACTGAGATGCAACTATACCAGGCTATACTTTATTCAGAAAGGACAGGGTAGGAAGGAGGAGGTGGCACTATATGTAAAAAATAATCGCAAAGCTTTGGAACTACAAAAGTAGAAGTAAGGATGTAGTTGAAAACTACAGGCTGGTTAGTTTAACTTTGGTGGTGAGTAAAGAAATTATTGGAAATGCTGCTGAAAGAGAAAATAGTGAGGTTTCTGGAGTCCAGCAGATTACAGGATCTGAGGCAGCATGGATTCACCAGAGGCAGGTCTTGTCAGACAAATCTGATTGATTTCTTTGACTGGGTTACCAGGGAGTTGGACCCAGGGAGAGCCCTAGATGTGGTATATTTAGATTTCAGTAAATCGTTTGACATCGTTCCTCACAGGCGACTTATAAACAAACTGAGCACCCTAGTAATGGACCCTAAAGTTACTGCTTGGGTTGGAAATTGGTTGAGTGGGAGGCAAAAAAGGGTACAGGTAAATGGAGCTCACTCTGAGGAGAAGGTTACCAGTGGGGTGCCCCAGGGATCTGTCCTTGGTCAGATTCTTTTTAACATCTTTGTTAGTGATATAGTGGAAGAACTGTCGGGTAAGGTTTTCCTCTTTGCGGATGATACCAAAATCTGCAATAGAGTAGACACACAGGAAGGTGTAGATAACATGAGGAGGGATCTAGCTAAGCTTGAAGAATGGTCTAGAACAGAGGTTCCCAACTCCAGTGCTGGAAGGCCAAACACCATTCAGGTTTTCAGGCTGTCCCCAATGAATATGCATGAGATACATTTGAATACAATGGGGGCAGTGCATGAAAATGCATCTCATGCATATTTATTAGGGACAGCCTGAAAAACTGAATGGTGTTTGGCCCTCTAGGACTGGAGTTGGGAACCTCTGGTCTAGAATTTGGCAGCTGAGATTTAATGTTAAAAAATGCAAGGTCATGCATTTGGGCTGCAGCAATCCAAGAGAACGATATAGTATAGGGGGTGAAGTACTTTTGTCCACTAAAGAAGAGCAGGACCTAGGCGTGGTTGTGTCTGATGATCTTAAAGTAGCTAAACAGGTAGAAAAGGCGACGGCAAAAGCTAGAAGGATGCTTGGGTGCATACGGAGAGGAATGGCTAGCAGAAAAAAGGAGGTGATAGTGCTTCTGTATAAGTCTTTGGTGCGACCTCATTTGGAGTATTGTATGCAATTCTGGAGACTGCACCTTCAAAAGGATATAAACAGACTGGAGTCAGTACAGAGAGTGGCTACTAAAATGGTTAGTGGTCTTCATTATAAAGCATATGAAGACAGACTTAAGGATCTTAATATGTACACCTTAGAGGAAAGGCGGGATAGAGGTGATATGTTTGAGAAGTTTAAATACCTCTATGGCATAAATGCACAGGAGGAGAGCTTCTTTCGATTGAAAGCAAGCTTTGCTTCAAGGGACGATGAGGGCGAAAGGGGATAGATTCAGGAGTGATCTTTCTTTACGAAAAGAGTGGTGGATCCGTGGAATAGTCTCTCAGTGGAGGTGGTAGAAATGAGGATAGTGTCTAAATTCAAAGATGCATGGGACAAACACAGAGGATCTCTAAAGAAAAAAAGGGGACTGTAGTAGTGGTTGATATGGAAGGACAGACTAGATAGGCCATGTAGTCTTTTTCTGTTGTAATGTTTCTATGTTTTTAAAGGTTAATGCCAGCAGCCTGGTTCCATCCCAGTTAAGGTGAAGCCCATCTCTTCGGAAGAGCCCCTCCTTTCTCCAGAATGTTCCCCAGTTCCTAACAAATCCAAAACCCTCATCCTTGCACCATCGTCTCATCCATGCATTGAGACTATGGAGCTCTGCCTGCCTTTTGGGTCCTGCGTGTGGAACAGGAAGCATTTCAGAGAATGCTACCCTGGAAGTTCTGGATTTCAGCTTTCTACTTGAAAGCCTAAATTTAGCCTCCAGAACCTCCTTACCACATTTTCCTATGTCATTGGTACCGACATGTACCAAGATACCAGACTCCTCCCCAGTACTATCTAAGACCTTGTCTAGGTGGCAGGCATGTTACCAGGTGATTTTCATGTCCATCAGCCACCCAGCTATCTACATGCCTAATGATCGAATCACCAGCTATAACGGCTGTCCTAATCCTTCACTCATGGGCACATGGCCCTGGAGAAACTTCCTCGGTGCAAGAGGGTTTTACATCAACTGGAGGACAGGTCCTAGCTAGAAGATCATTTCCTGCCATACCAGGGTGATGCTGTCCTGTCATGTGACCTCTCTCCTCCATGGCAACAGGGATGGTGCCACACTGAAGGTGGGACTTCAGGACTATATCCCTGTTGGTCTCATCTATGTACCTCGCTGTCTTCCTTATGCCATCCAAGTCTACTACTCTAGTCTCCAGAGATCGGACTTGTTCCCTGAGAGCAAAGAGCTCCTTGCACCTAGTGCACATGTAAGACCCCTTACCAAGTGGGAGAAAATCATACATGTGACACTCGATGCAAAAGACTGGAAAGCTCCCATCTCGCTGCTGGACTGCTGTCTGCATCTTAGTTTTAAGATTGTGTTTATATATTTAAGTTCTTTACTTACTAAGGGTTGCTAGGATACTTATACTAATAAAACTTTACCTAATACGTTTAATGTACTTTGTTCACCTGAAGCTTAATTAATCTCAGGTCCTTAAAGTATGCCTGATGAGGATAAACAGCTGCACCCCAGAGTGAATTTGGCACCTCCTTTCCTTTGAGAGGTTTAAGCACCTATAAAGCTACAATTATCCCAGGGGTGGGTGGTTGTCATGGAGGGAGGGAGGGAGGGAAAGAAGACTTATTAAAAGCTGGCTACTACACAATTCCCTGTCCTGTGCTTCTAAGGTAATCTGTGACCAATTTCCAGGGGGATTCCTACAGCCCTTGCTTGGATAGAGAGAGTCTTGGGGTCTAAATTTAATCAGAAATCTCTCTTCTGTGTTTTAAATTTAAACTGAAAGTTCTTTGCTGCTATTATGCCCTGACTGAGTATTAAATTTAAACTGGAAGCTCTCTGCTGGGTTCTAAATTTAAACTGAAGCTCTTTGCTGCTACTAGACCCTGACTGATTTAACAGATACACTGGGTTCACAGATTAATCAGCTTTAATATAAAGAATTCCTTTTTCCCCAAGATTTAGAATAATTCCCAGAAGCAAATACTTACAATTGCAGATCTCTCTCCAGAAGTAACTGTCCACTTTTGTGATAGGTAAGGGACCCTTTACTATGGAGAATGTCAGTGTTCTTGTCCCATACATCGTGTCAGTAGTTTTGTAGACTGAGACATTCAAAAACCATATGAACCAAAGTACCTAGGTGGGTATGACACGTCCAGCAGCAATCTGTCTGAGATTGTTGCCATTTGGATAAGTGAGCTGGGGTAATGAATGCTGTATGGGCCAAAAGCTTTGGGCAATCTGTGTTAGGAGCATCGAGTGAGAAGCAGGCAAGTGGATGCTAGCCTATATGGAGCATTGCCTTGGCCAATCATCCCTCCATATCAGTTTTCGTGTGGAGGATAGTTGGGGAGAGAGATTTCTATGCAAGAATAAGCACTCCATTTCCCTTTTGATGGCTGGTGAACAATCAATGTATACATCTCGGAACCAAGCTTTACTGCTTTCTTTAGCTCCAGGTGGGTCTCCTGGAGGAATATCAGGTCTGCCACCTCCCTTTGGCAGTAAAGAAGAATCTTTTTCCTCTTGACAGGATTGTTTTGACCCATGGAGGCTAATTCCGTGCTGTGTATCCTGGGGCCGTCCAGGCATCCGGACAGTCCAGGAATGCACCCGATTCTGCTCCCACAGGGGCTAGATGTCCCTGTGGGAACTCACTCACAGCACAGTGGCTGGACATCCAGTATGCGCCCCAATTCAGGCACCCCAGACGTCCAGTTAACTACCTGGCTAGCTCAGCCAGGCTGCTGCATGGAGATGCAGTGCCATGGAATCTTGTTGCCATGGCACAGGCCCGGCCTCCCCCTCCCACCCACGAATACAGCTCCCTGTACAAGTCGGCTATATGTGCGGGGAGATCTGTCCCCGCCAGTGCGATCTGGGCATTTAGCTGGCCTGGACAGGCGGATCACATGTCTAGACCCGCTAAACAAGGATTGGAATGACCCTCTTAACGTTTAAGGATAAAACTTTAAGCATGAGGGCCATTTTCCGATCGATGGGGGTGCTTGTCTAGGAACGTCTCACTAAGAAGATTTCTGTTGTGTCGCACAAAGTGTGCCATACTGGACAGGAATTGCATTGTTGGTGGAAGGGATGTGCCAGCCCTCCTACACTGTGGATGATTAAGGTAGGTCACCTCGGTAGGTAGCATGGAATCAAGAGGATAGGTCAAGAATGCATTTGGCTAAACAATGGAGCCAGGGGGACTAAACAAGGAAAACAACTGAAACAATAAGTAGCTATGGATCATCAGTATTCATGTTCTGTGATGAGAAACCCCAGGGGGATCCCCTCAAATGGAGTCTATCTCTTCCCTGCCCTCTCCTGAACACACCACACAGAAAAGAACATACATGCATAAATACATCCTCCTCCTCCCCCGCCACAGGCAATAGACAAAGCATATCTCTTATTTTTTTTGTCATTTCCATAAATACTATTACAAGAATAGTAAATATTGCAAGGAAAGAAATACAAAAACAAACAATGTAAAATCCCAAAGAAATCCACACTAGACAAGAGCAACCCAGCAGCCTACAGACCAATCTCCAGCATACCGCTACTGGCAAAGATTATAGAAAAAGCTGTACAACACCAACTCCAGGACCATATCGATGCACATGCCCCACTGGACCTACACCAACACGGCTTCCGCTCAAACCACAGAGTCAAAACACTACTGTTATACCTACTCAACGACATAATACAAATCATAGACAACCACAAAAAAGGAACATTAATGATTTTCCTAGACATCTCAGCTGCCTTCGACACAGTGGACCACAGAATCCTCCTAACCAGACTACAGAGCATCGGAACAAACGGCACCACCTTAAGATGATTCAACTCCTACCTACCTGACAGACAGTTCCAGGTCAAGATCGGTCCCAACACCTCACGACCCGCAAAGATCAAGCAAGGGGTACCACAAGGCTCCGCTCTATCCACACTACTATTCAACCTCTTTATACAACCGATCTGCAACATCATGAAAGAGCACAAAATACATTACATAATCTACGCAGACGACATCATGATATACACCCTAATCAACCTAGACAACCCTGACTACACCAGAATAACAGACTGCCTCAACAACATGTCCAACTGGCTACACGACAACAACCTTGCCATAAACTACAACAAGACAGAAGCACTTCTCATCACACGAAACAACAGCTTCAACCCGCCACCCTCCAACAATGTCAACAATTCAACAATACCTTTAAGAAAGGAGGTGAAATATCTCGGAGTAACACTTGATAGGGAACTCAACCTACAGTCACACATCAGAAGGACCACCAAAAACGCATACTTCAAGATGAGAATAATCAGATGCCTCAAGCCACTCCTCACACATGATCATTTCCACACAGTCTGTCAAGCCCTAATAACCCCCATACTAGACTTCTGCAACCCGACCTATACAGGTATGTCAAAACAGTCGATCAGACTGCTACAAATGGCCCAAAACAAGACCACATCACCCCCATACTAAAAGACCTACACTGGCTCCCAATCAGCTCACGTATCAAATACAAGACAATCCTAAACATATTCAGAATCAAACACAGGAACTCTGCCCTCAACCTTCAACCCCTCATACAACCCGACGTCAGTATAAGACCAAGAAGAAGAAGAACCACATCAGACACAATCAACACGCCAAAAGACTACACAAAGGCATGCAAGTCCACCACACAAAGAGCGCTATCAATGGCAGCACCTGGAATGTGGAACACACTCCCTGACAAACTGCGATCCACGGAAGACACTAAGGACTTTCGGAAACAACTAAAGACTCTGCTCTTCCTGGAACACTACGGCTCAAACACATAATGGGAGATACAGACACGGACTAACGACTTAGCTGCTCACTCATTGTACATAACACCGTATAAAGCTCATGCTGTAAATAGTGCACACTAATCAACCTACCCACACGCATACACAACCACTGTACAGTACAAGACTACCTGAACACAAATGTCATCTCCTTGATTGTTTGCAGTGTACACCGCCTTGATTGAAGGATAAGGCGGGATAGAAATACCCTTTAAATAAATAAATAAAATAAATAAAAATAGATCTCCAAATCATGCACAAGTCCACAATATGGAAGAGTGGTACCCAAACTGAACAACATAAAACTATAGATCAATAACAAAATTATCTCAACAATAATAGCCCAATCATACTGTGCAATTCAACAAAAATCATTACCCTGTGTCTCTATATTATTATGAATTCAGATGAGACTTCAAAAAATCTTCAGAAAAATAATATATATTATTAAAGGTAAGAGTAGCAGAATCCTGGTATCCCAAAATGTCTTTCAAATACTTTTGAAAGTATTACAAGACGCCGGCCTCTCCGGCACCGTGCTTCGCTGGTTTCAGTCCTTCCTCTTGGGTCGTTCCTTCTCAGTTTCCTCGGGCTCTCTATCCTCTCCCTCTACTCCCCTCCCCTGCGGTGTCCCTCAAGGGTCTGTCCTCGCACCCCTCCTGTTCAATGTCTTCCTAGCTCCTCTCACCCTCCTGGTGCAACAACAGGGCATTTCTGCGCACTACTATGCCGACGATATCTTCCTTCTCTATCACACTGACTCAGTTTCTCCTGACATCACTCCCCTTAATGATTGTCTCTCTTCCGTGGCATCCTGACTTTCTTCCAATTTCCTGCACATTAACCTTTCTAAGACTTCCGCCATTTGGTTTACCGCCGGTAATCCCACCCCCCTTCTTGCCCCTTTACTCTCCTCCTCCCCCATCCCCCTTGTAACATCCCTGCGTTATCTAGGCGTAACCCTCGATTCATCATTGTTCTTTAAAGCCCATATCTCCTCCGTTGTCCAACGTTGTTTTTCCACCCTCAGACAACTTCGCTCCATCCGCCCTTTTCTTTCCTCCTCGTCTATGACTACCCTTCTTCTTTCTCTTGTTGTCACTCGCCTCGATTACTGCAATGTCTCCCTGGCCGGTCTTCCTCAATCCCAACTGCAACGTTTACAGAGAGTTCACAACACTGCTGCCCGCATTCTCACCTGTTCCTCTCGCTTTGATCACATCACCCCCCTTCTCATACGTCTACATTGGCTTCCTATTCCTTTTTGCATTCAGAATAAGATTCTAACCTTCACCCACAAATCCATTCACACTGCCACCCCTCGCTACCTTGCTGATTTGATCCACCTCCACACTCCTCACCGCTCTCCCCGTTCCATTCATGCTAATCGTCTGACCTTACCCTCCCCCTCTCAAGCCCACCTCGAATCCACACGCTCCTCCTGCCTTCTACTTCCTTGGACCCCGCCTCTGGAATTCGCTTCCCCCGGACCTCCGCCTGGAACCCTCCTTGAAGACCTTTAAGGCCCGCCTGAAAACTCACCTTTTCTGCTCAGTCTTTGACCTTCCCCCACCACCTTCGCCTCTTTCCCCACCCCCTAGGTGATTTCTCTCTGTCTATCATGACTCTTGACCTCTCCCTACTTTTTGAACCTTTTTTTGTCTGTCCTATCATTTAAGTGGCGTTCTTTTCCTTTTTCCTAGCAGCTTTTGTATACTTTGTACACCGCTCAGACGCTGACGCATTGAGCAGTATATTAAGCTCCTAATAAAGATAAAGATAAAGAAAGAGAATAACTGGAGACAAGTAATGTGTTTTAGGAAAATTAAGGCACCTAAGATTCTTTGTTGTATAAATGTTTTCTAACATCTCCTTCTGTCAATGAAGCAAGAGACTATTCTTTATAGAAGAGGACACAAGGAGCAAGTGTAAATCCCAGGAAAGTCCAAATATCCTTCATGAAAACATCCTGCAAATATTCCCCCTTAGCTGCAGAGGCCGACGGGGCTTGAAGAGAATTAAGGGCCTCCTTAACCTGAACAACCCACGGGAGAGGAACCTCTCCAACTAGCTCCCCCAAGATACAAGGATAACCCTTGTCAATTATAGAATCGGGCTGTACACACCCAACCAGAACAGGTGAGGGGGTCAATAGGCCCTCAGTTCTAGTGTTGGATAGTGGGCTAGGGATATCATCCCCTTCTAAATTAGAGGGGCTAACCAGGGAGACCGAACTGCCAGTCAAGGGCAAGGACACATCTTCAGGATCTTTAAGGATCGACAATACGTGTTTGTCCATAGAGCCCGAGGCCTTCACAATCTTAGATGGATTCATTATACTCACACTATTAATCTTCTTTTTGCGCTTGCCCATATCTCAGCCAAATCCTCTCTAGTACTCCTCTGTGCTCCGAAGGTGTTCCAAAGGGGCAGGACATGCCCCTTTGGACATGCCTTTTTGGACGCACCTGCATCCGGTGGGTACAAAGCCACGCTTTAAGCCCCTCGAGATGACGTAAGGGTGATGCGGCAAGCTGGTAAGGCAGCAACTATTGTCCAATAGAATGCCTGTCCTGCGAGAATACCAGTTATTCTGGGCGGTTCCTGCAGCATCAGGTAACACTCTCCAAAGGGCACTTCAACAGGGCCACACTTTAAGCCCTTCCAGATGATGTAAGGGTGACGCGACAAGCTGGTAAGGCAGCAACTATTGTCCAATAGAATGCCTGTCCTGCGAGCACACCAGTTATACTGGGTGGTTCCTGCAGCATCAGGTAACACTCTCCTGACAAAGCATGTCTCTATAAGGGTAATGGCAATTAGACTTGAAGCCCTCGGGCTATCGAAACTAGTTGGTTAAGAAGGCAGCTTGGGTAGGAGGCACCGATGGTATCTCCATGACCCCAATAATTCAGTCTAGTTGGACAGGCCTATCAGGCACATTTCCTGGCCTATGGCCAAAAACAAAACAAAACCCGCAAGTCTCGAGTTGCGAGAAGTGGCACTACTTGCCAAAAGGTTGTCCTGAGGCACTATTTCTTTGCCCCCATACAGAGCATTAGTTCATCCCATTACCTTAGAAACTGTCCAGGAAGAGTTTGAGCTCCTTAGGATCCTCGAAGGAATGTGTCTGGTTGTGCAAGGTGACTCTCATATGCACTGGGAACAGGAGACCATATCGAGCCTGAAGCAGCTGGAGTTGTGGTCAGAATATCAGTAATTGCTTCTATGGCGCACCGTGGTTTTGCTTAGATCTGCGAAGAACTGGAGTTTATTGCCTTGCAGGAGGATCGAGCTTTGAGCTGTGTAGTTTGCAGAATCTGTAAAGCGTGCTGGTAATGCAAAATCTTGAACACTATCGGCCTCAGATTTATAGACTGAGTTGTATAGTTATAGAGTGCTCTGTGGGCCCTCTTGATCTTGAGGGGAGAATAGAAATCTAAATTCAACACGTTCGGGATTTCCAGGAATCGAATGATGTCAGTACCCTCGCTGTCTTCTGGGATGCTGTTAATTTGTACATTGTTCCGTCTGGAACAATTATTGGCATCTTTGATTTGGCTCTTGAGCTCTGTCAAGCATTGTGCATTCTGCTGGACCTGTTGAAGCCTCTCATGATTTTGTAGCTTAGCATCTACCATATCCTAAACAGAGTGTCAGCACTCTGAGTTGGGACTTTACCTCAACGAGATCAGTATGTACTAAATGAAGCGACTCTCCATTAGCAGCAACTAGATCTTTGATTTGCCACATTTCATTAAGCAGCTCCCTCAAAGGGCCATTGGAGACTTTGGCTGCCACCATTTTGTTGGGAGATTGTGGCTCTTTCTTCGAGTGTTAAACTCCTTGACTCAGGGCTTGTGGATATTTAAGTTTCATGGGCTGTATGGTGGTCATGCTTGGATAGTCCAAGGATCAACCAGGGAGAAATTCATGTCAAGAGGGGGAACGGGAGGGCAGACTCTGAAAAGGATTGGAGGAGCGTTCCCCTTCGGCAGCCATCTTGTACCATGCCTTACTCCCCCCCCCCCGGTGTTCCTAGCATTTTGCCTGCACATACCACAGAGAAAATGCAGGGGTCATGGATAGCAGCTTTGTGGATACAGCTAATTCCACCCATTGAGGTGATGTTAGGTGCACCTTCGGTATCTGTAACTTTTGGTGATTACCACACAATGGTAACATCTGCAATAATTGCAGTTTGCAGGCATGTCCAGTCTCCACCCACTCTCAACTCTAATCCATCCCAAGCCTGCACCTACTGTGCAAAATGCAGACTTCATGGAAAAGCACTACAATGTCTCCATTTCTCCCACATTAGTTGCTAGCGCTGGGCGATATATTCAGGTTAGTGCTGTGGTATCAGCTAACACCTTTTAATAAACATACCCCTGTGAGTCATGTGGTAGTGACATGCCACAGTGATTATTGCAACTCAGTTTTATTAGTCTTATACTAATATCAATTAAGTGGCTTCAACTGATTCAAAGAACAACAGTTATCAAGTATTGAAGGACTAGAAAGGGGGACTGTTACTTCTGGAGAGAAATCTGCAACTGTGAGTATATACTTCTGGTAATTTTCTAAAAAGAATTCTTTGTATTAAAGCTACTTAATCTGTGAACCCACAGTTTTTTGTTGGATCAGTTAGGGCCTAGTAGCAGCAATTAAAGTTTGAATTTAAAACACAGAGGAGAACTTTCTGGTTACATTTCATACCCAGCAGCGAGCTTGTAGTTTAAATTTAATAGTCACTCAGGGCCAAGTAACAGCAAAGTACTTTTAGTTTAAATTTAACACACAGAAGAGAGCTTTCTGGTTAAATTTAGAACCCAGCAGAGAGCTTGTAGTTTAAATTTCATAAGAAGTTAGAGCCTAGCAGCAGCTAAGAGCTATAATTTAAATCAAATCAGAATTTAGCTTACCTCAGCAGCACAAGACAGGGTACTGTGTAGCAGCCCTCTTTTAATAAGTGTTATTTCCCTCCCTCCCCACCCCTGGGATAATCATAGCTTTATAGGTACTTACACATCTTAAAAGACAGGATGTGCTTTCAGGTGAAGCTCATTACCCAAATCAGTCATACACTAAGGACCTGAGATTAATTAAGCTTCAGGTGAACAAGGTATATTAAACGTATTAGGTACAGTTTTATTGGTATAAATACCCATAGCAACCCCTAGTAAGTAAGAACTTAAAGATCTAGACACAAACTTAAAACTAAGATGCAGACAGTAGTCCAGCAGTGGGATGGGGGCTTTCCAGTCTTTTGCATTGAGTGTCACATGTATGATTTTCTCACAGTTGGTGAGAGGTCTTACGTGTGCACTAGGTGCAAGGAGCTCTTTGCTCTCAGGGAACAAGTCCGTTCTCTAGAGGCTAAAGTAGCAGACTTTGAAAACATAAGACAGACAGAGAGGTACATAGACGAGACCTACAGGGATATAGTCCTGAAGTCCCACCTCCAGTCTGGCAGCACCCCTGTTACCATAGAGGAGAGAGGTCACGTGACAGGAGAGCATCACCCTGGTGTGGCAGGAAGTAATCCTGTAACTAGGACCTGTCCTCCAGGTAATGTAAAACCCTCTCGCACCAAGGAAGTTTCTCCAGGACCATGTGCCCATGAGGGAAGGGTTAGGACAGCCGTTATAGTTGGTGATTCGATCATTAGGCATGTAGATAGCTGGGTGGCTGGTGGACGTGAGGATCGCCTGGTAACATGCCTGCCTGGTGCGAAGGTAGCAGACCTCACGCGCCACCTAGATAAGGTCTTAGATAGTGCTGGGGAGGAGTCTGCTGTCTTGGTACATGTCGGTACCAATGACATAGGAAAATGTGGTAGGGAGGTTCTGGAAGCAAAATTTAGGCTTTTAGGAAGGAAGTTGAAATCCATAACTTCCATGGTAGCATTCTCCGAAATGCTTCCTGTTCCACGCGCAGGACCCAAAAGGCAGGCAGATCTCCAGAGTCTCAATGCGTGGATGAGACAATGGTGCAGAGATGAGGGTTTTGGATTTGTTAGGAACTGGGGAACATTCTGGGGAAAGGAGGGGCTCTTCCGAAGGGATGGGCTTCACCTTAACTGGGATGGAACCAGGCTGCTGGCATTAACCTTTAAAAAGGAGATAGAGCAGCTTTTAAACTAGATATTAGGAGAAAGCTGACAGTCACCCAAGAGCGGATGGTTCGGAAGAATGTATCCTTGAAGGATACTACCAAAAGCAGAGAGGTTCCACAAAAGAGTAAAGAAGCCCAAATGCCCTCAAGTATGGAGCAGACAGAGCTTAAAGATCCCAATTTACCCATGTCTAACAATAGCCAGATTAACATGAATAAAATATATTCTCTAAAATGCTTGTATGCAAATGCTAGAAGTCTAAAGAATAAGATGGGAGAGTTAGAATATATAGCACTAAATGAAAGGTTAGATATGATTGGAATATCAGAGACATGGTGGAAGGAGGACAACCAGTGGGACACTGTGATACCTGGGTACAAACTATATCGTAATGATAGAGCTGATCAAATAGGTGGAGGGGTTACGCTCTATGTTAGAGAGGGCATTGACTCAGAAAGGATTAAAGTTTTGCAGGAAACAAAATCTGCTGTAGAATCTATATGGATTGAAATTCCATATAAAAGGGGGAAGGCAATGGCAGTGGGGGTGTACTATCGAGCACCTGGCCAGAATGACCAAATGGATGATGAAATGCTCCAAAAAATCAAGGAAGCTAACAAAAGTTACAGCGCAGTAATAATAATGGGTGATTTCAGTTACCCCGGTATCGACTGGGTCAGTGTCACGTCAGGACATGCTAGGGAGATAAAGTTCCTAGATGAAATAAATGACTGCTTCTTGGAGCAGCTGGTTCATGAACTGACCAGAGGGGAAGCCATATTAGACCTAGTCCTTAGTGGAACACCAGATCTAGTGCAAGAGATAATGGTGTTGGGGCCACTTGGCAATAGTGATCATAGCATGATCGGCTTTGATTTAATTAGTGGAGGAGGGATAGTAAGGAAATCCACAGTACTACCTTTTAACTTTCGAAAGGGAGACCATGATAAAATGAGGAAAAGAGTTAAGAAAAAACTAAAAGGAGCAGTTGCAAAGGTTAAAGACATACATCAAGCTTGGGTGTTGTTGAAAAATACTATCTTGGAAGCCCAGACCAGCTGTATTCCACGCTTTAAGAAAAGTGGAAGGAAGTCCAAAAAACTGCCAGCATGGTTTAAAGGTAAGGTCAGAGAGGCTGTTGTTGCCAAAAAAGCATCTTTCAGGAAATGGAAAAAAGAGCCAAACGACGAAACCTGGAAACAGAACAAGCACTGGCAAGTCAAATGCAAGGCATTGATAAGGCAGGCAAAGAGAGAATTTGAGAAGAAGCTTGCTGCGGAAGCAAAAACGCTAAATAAAGACCTTTTCAAGTACATTCGTAGCAAAAAACCTGTGAGAGAGTCAGTTGGTCCATTAGATGATAAAGGGGTTAAAGGAGCACTAAGAGGCGACAAGGCGATAGCGGAGAGACTGAATGAATTCTTTGCTTCGGTCTTTACTGAGGAAGATGTAGGTATGTTACCCATGACTGAAGTGGTATTTAAAGGTGCGGAAGAACTGAAGGAAATATCGATACATCGGGAAGATGTCTTACAACTATTAGATAAACTGAAGAGTAGCAAATCACCTGGGCCGGATGGTATACATCCAAGGGTGTTGAAAGAACTGAAATATGAGATTGCAGACCTGCTATCAGTAATCTTTGAACTATCATTAAAATCATCTCTAATACCTGAAGACTGGGGGATCGCCAATGTAACACCAATTTTTAAAAAGGGTTCCAGGGGTGATCTGGGAAACTACAGACCGGTGAGCCTGACGTCAGTACCGGGAAAAATGGTAGAAACCATCATAAAGAATAAAATTACTCAGCATGTAGATAGTCACAACCTAATGGGAGACAGCCAACATGGCTTTAGACAAGGAAGATCTTGTCATACTAATCTGTTATGTTTTTTTGAAGGAGTGAATAAACAGGTGGACAAAGGTGAGTCGGTTGATATTGTGTATCTGGACTTTCAGAAAGCCTTTGACAAGGTCCCTCATCAGAGACTTTTGTCAAAACTAAAGAGTCATGGGATAGGAGGCAGTGTACTATTGTGGATCAGGAACTGGTTAAAAGATAGAAAGCAGAGGGTAGGGCTAAATGGCCAATTTTCCCAATGGAGAAAGGTGAATAGTGGTGTACCCCAGGGATCTGTGCTGGGTCCGCTGCTTTTTGACATATTCATAAATGACCTGGTAAGTGGAATAACGAGTGAGGTTATCAAATTTGCAGATGACACAAAACTATTTAAAGTTGTTAAAGCCCAAGAGGATTGTGAAAAATTGCAAGAGGATCTTGATAAATTGGAAGACTGGGCATCAAAATGGCAGATGAAATTTAATGTGGACAAGTGCAAGGTTATGCACCTAGGGAAGAACAACCCAAACTATGGTTACACGATGCAAGGTTCCACATTAGGAACCACCACCCAGGAAAAAGATTTAGGCGTCATTGTGGATACCATGTTAAAACCCTCGGCCCAGTTTGCAGCGACGGCCAAGAGAGCAAATAGAATGCTAGGTATGATAAGGAAAGGAATGGAAAATAAAACAAAAGATATTATAATGCCTCTATATCGTTCCATGGTGAGACCGCACCTTGAATATTGTGTGCAATTCTGGTCGCCGTATCTTAAAAAGGATATAGCGATTTTAGAAAAGGTTCAGAGAAGAGCCACCAAAATGGTAAAGGGGATGGAAGGATACTACTATGAGGAGAGGCTAAAAAGGTTAGGGCTCTTTAACCTGGAAAGGAGACGGCTGAGGGGAGATATGATAGAAGTCTATAAATTAATGAACGGAATGGAACGGGTAAACGTAGATCGACTGTTTACGTTATCAGAATATAGGAAGACTAGGGGACATACAATGAAGCTACAGGGTAAACTATTTAAGACTAATAAAAGAAAATATTTTTTCACTCAACGTGTAATCAAACTCTGGAATTTGTTACCGGAGGATGTAGTAAAGGCTGTTAGTGTAGCTGGGTTTAAAAAGGGTTTGGACAAGTTCCTGGAGGAAAGGTCCATAAACCATTATTAAGAAGTGACCGAAGATGTCAATGCTTGACCCAGTACAAGCATTGTGGAACCTGTGTCTCTTGGGGAAACTGCTAGGTACATATGACCTAGATTGACCACGGTTGGAAACCGAATACTGGGCTTGATGGACCTTGGTCTGACCCAGTATGGCATATCTTATGTTCTTATGTTCTTATTTTCCAGAGCCTGCAGAATGGATCAAGTTACCTTTCTACTGACTAGTCATCTTTGGCTCCCTGTTTCTTTCTGGATTAAATTTAAGCTGCTATTGTTGAATCATTGATCCCTTTATGCTGGTTTTCCCTATTATTTTAACAACTTTCTTGTTCTTTAGGCCATTTTATGAACCCTGAGCTTTTTCCAGAAATAATTTAGCAATCATCTCTCCATCCTCCAGAACTCGCCTTGAGGACACCTATAGGACTGCACTTGTTTATGCTGTGCCAGCCTTATGTAGTTTGTTGCCCTCTAACCTTAGGTTGGGGTATTTCTATTCCAAATTTAAAACACACATTAAAAATTACTCTTTGGGCAAACCTTCAGTAAAACATGAGGACATAAAATGAACCTGCAAGGAAGTAAACTTAAAAGCAACATCAGGAAATACTTTTCACTGAAAGGGTGGTAGATGCTTGGAATGCCCTCTAGATGGAGGTGGTGGGGGCAAATACAGTGACAGAATTCAAAATGGCATGGGACAGATATAGTGGATCCCTTTATAGAAAGAGGATGAAATCAAAATTCACTTACAGTAACTATTTCTTATACATCAACAAACAGAGAGGGGTGACCTGCACGGAGCAGTGGGTACAACCCTAAACAAGGCATAGAGAGGAGTGACCTTCCCGGAGTGGTGGGTGTACCTTCTATAGCCGCCTTACTGGGCAGACTAGATGGATTATACTGGTCTTTATCTGCCATCATATACTATTACTATGTAAATTGGTCATGCTTGTGGGCAAGGGGCATTTTTCTTTTCTCCTCTAGCTCTTCATACTCTTAGGGGTATGTTTACGAAACCGGGCTAACGGTTAACCCGGGCTATCTGCAACTAGGTCCCATTGAATAATATGGGACCTAGTGGCAGATAGCCCGGGTTAACCGTTAGACCGGTTTAGTAAACATACCTCTTAGTCTTTTCACTTGTTCCTTAGATTTATAAAAGTGCTGTTATGTTGAAAAATGATATAATAAATTTTGTATGTAACCTAACCTAGAAGATCAAGTCACTTATCAGGCAGAAAGCGTGAAGGAAATTCAAAAGGGTTTCAAATAGACTTTACTTGTGAATTTTGGAGGAACAGTATAGTGTGGCTTTAGGAATGAAAAGGGCTTTTATTGGACTCTTTGGATAGATTCTGCTTGTAATGGGTTTCAGTAATTGTTTAGAGTGGGGAGGGAGTACTCATGTAAGACTGATAATTTTGAAGTGGATTTAGACGTGTGCCCAAATCAAGGCATTTGCCTCTTTTTTTCTTTTATGTATTCATTTTTTTGCTGAACAAAGAAGGCCTACCAGGGAGGAAAAGGACAATGAGGCTGTTGTTATGTTACTCCTTTTTAAGGCTTGGAAACTTCAGGATTAGGTTGAGGCTCGGTATTCTAGAAAGTGCTTAATCCTGTATATGAAAGGCCGCGGGGCAGGGTCCCGGCAGCCGTGTGTAACCGGGTGTTCGGCCGGTGCGAGGACCCTGGCCCGCGGCCGTCGTCGGAAGGGGGCGGAGGCGCAATGACATGATGGGCTCCGATGATGGTGATTGGCTCCACCCGCGTTCAGGAGCGTGGTGGAGCCTGGGAGCTGGAGGCGGACGGCAGTGAAGGGGAGGCGTCATGAGTCGGCAGCGGTTGCCTGAAATCATGCGTCTCCTCGGGGTCTGGGCCTGCTTCGGCATGGCCTGCTTGCCGGTGCTGGTTTGCTTCCTTGCGGCTTCGCATGTTGTGGCCACCATGACAGCCATTTAAGTGGGCCGAGTTAGAGCGGCTGGCGGTGGTTTCGTGCGGCGGAGGTGCGGTGCAGGAGCAGGCAGCCCAGTGCAGGAGCCGGCGGGATGATGCAGAGCGGACGCGCCAGGCGAAGCGGGGCACGGCCTCTTCCTCACAAGGGAGAAAGCGTGGCCCGTGGAACAGTGAGGAGAGCAGCGGGGGCTGGGTCGGACGGAGCAGAGACAGCCGGGCCCGTGGAGCAGGGGGTGAGGGCAGCAGGAGCTGGACATGTCCGGCGTGATTGGACAACCCCACGAGTCGATGGAGCGCACTACAAGGGAGGCAAGTGTTGTCCACAAATCAAATAATTGATGCATTAACAATTTAAAAGTAGAGAACTAAGTAAATACTACTAAGTTAAAAAATTAAAGAAATAAATGAATAATTGGGCGGGGCAGAAAGTAGTGGTGAGGTTGGGGATGGTTTTGGGGGGGCTGGGGGAGGTGGCTGGGTACGGGTTACATTGGCGAAACCTTCGGGGGGTATAGCCAGAGGATTAGCGCATGGGTGGTGGGGGTCAGTTACCAATAGTATGGATGTAGTAAGGGCTGTTGGTGTAGCTGGGTTAAAAAAAAAAAGGTTTGGACAGGTTCCTGGAGGAAAGGTCCGTAAAACCATTATTAAGAAGGGACCCAGGATATCAATGCTTGACCCAGTACAAGCATGGCGGCACCTGTGTCTTTTGGGGAAACTGCCGGGTAAGTGTGACCTGGATTGGCCACTGTGGAGTTGGGATGCTGGGCTTGATGGACCTTGGTCTGACCCAGTAGGGCATATCTTATGTTCTTATGTACCTCGGCGCATGGGGTGGGTTATGGGGGGTGTGTATACATAAGTTGCAATAACCCCCCCTTTTTAGAAATTAAATAAATAAATAGATAATTAGATCAAACGGGAAATTTCTAGTAAATAAATAACTAAGAGCGAAACGGAAGCCTGTGCGGGCAGGCTGGCAGGGCCGGGCGGAGCTACCAGGATGGGCGCTATGGCGAGGCGTAAGCGGTATTACGGAGGGAATCGGGGGAGGGGGGTCTGTTATGGGTTAGGGGCATAAGAGGAAAAGGGGGGGGAGGATAGCTTGGAGCAGGTCAGGTAGGAAGGCTGAGAGGGCTCGAGGGGCAGGGGCTCGGGCGAAGGGGGTCACCGAGCGGTACAAAGGGGTCGGGCGCTGGTGTGGCGGGCCAAGGGTTTGGAGAGTGGGCGGGGGGGATCAGGGGATGCTATTACGGTGCTCAATGTGAAAAGGGGTTCACAGCAATGGGCAACTCCGAGGAGGGAGGGGGGCTCGGGGGCCTTCGGTTGGAGGGAGGTGATAGGGCTTGGGGGTAGGTCAGTGCAGGGTTCTCCCGGGGGGCTGGCCGCAGTCCGGGAGACTATTCACCAGTAGGAGCTCTGATGACGGGAGAGCTGGCTTGGGGGTAGGCCACGGTCCATGCGGGGTGGAATGGTTGCGGGCTGGACTCCCTTTCGGGTCTTCAGTGGTTTCCCCACCTTGGTTTTCTTTTGTTGTTCTCTTTGTCTCCACAGGTGACGATAAGAACTCGGCACACTGGCAGGTGCAGTGGAGGTGGCGAACTGCGAGCAGAGAGCACAGGACAGGCTGCACCAGCTGACCGAGGATGGTGGAAGCTTGAGGCTTCAGCCATCGGCAGCAGGGTGGCCGAGACTGGGGCAGCAGGTGAGTTGCAGGCAGACTGGGGGGCAGGTTCGGCGACGGAGATCGCGGGGAGGAGCAAGGGTAAAACGCGCGTGAAAAATGGGGCAGTAGTGTCGGGGCGGCTCCACTGTGTGGAGTCATTCCCTGCTTCGTTCACCAACTATTCGACCGCGTCGTTGGGGGGCGGATGTTGCTGCAGAAGGAGCGGGAAGCCATGTTTCGAGGAGAAGGGGCTCTGGGATAGAGTCCAAGGACTCTGGCCGGAGGATTCGGAAGCGGCGATATATAGAGCTTTCCGCCTTCTAGAGGGCAGAAGACGGGTAAGGGAGAGTCCGTAAAAAAAAAAAAAGAGAGAGAGTGGCGGTGATGCGGCAGATAGGAGGCAGTGGGGCAGGTGAGTGGCACGGGAGGTCCCAAGTCTTAATGCCCGTTTGTGGCTGCGAATAGCGTCCTGTGGACTCAGTCTTTAGGGGATGATGCGCGGCAGGAAAGGTGGAAAAGGGGCACGTTAGGCCTCCATGCCGGCCCCTCGAGCATTCAGCGGGGGGGCTGCCAGCCTACTACACTAATTTGTTTAGGGGCCTTAAGGAGTTGGCTTCGACAAGACCCGCTGCGGAGAGGAGGATGAATTCAGGGGGCGTGGGGATTCCAGGAAGGTTTTGGGAGTCCGGTATATGGAAATGTGGGAGCGGCCCAGGCGCGAGGTCCCTGGGTTGCGACACTTCAGCGCAGGGTTAGGTACGAGTGGGAGGTATCCAAAAAATAAATAAATAAAAAAAAAGAAACAAAAAACAAAACAAAGAAGAACCTCGGAAATTCCGGCAGTTTCATAACTTTTCGGCGCTATGGGGCATGCCAGTAATGATCGCATCCCATGGAGCGGGGTACGGGTCGTGCTACTTGTGGATCGGACGGTTGCATTGGTTGACAATTTGGTCTGGGGGCGCGGATGGCACAGGGGTTATGGAATCAGTTTGCCGTTGTGGACAGTAGACCTGTCGGTGTGTCAATGGTGTGGTTTCTGCTGTGACGGGGGAGGTTAGTTCGAAAATGCATGACGATGGGCTGTGCAGTTTCGGTTGCATACTTGAGGTTTTAGTACTTCCGGTACAGATGTGGGAGCGGAAGGTGGGTCGGGCAAATGGATTTGCAGCACGAACTGAGTAAGACAGAAGGCCCGGTGCTGAGGAGTGCCGGTTATGCGGGGATTTGGATGTCGTGGAGTTGGCGGATTGTCTCCTTCTTGATAAAACGTTGATACGGCAGGTGTTCGTGATGACTGGGTCGGCTGCATTCTAATTAGCGTTGAAGGAAACGCAGGCTCCCTGATGCAGGGTTGCTGCGGCAGTGGGTGGTGGCAACTTCGGGAGTGCTTGTAATGCACCACAGGATTTGGGAATCAGAGGTTATGCGTGCGGATTGGGGTGCGGACCTGAGGGACATTCTATGCTGGGATTGCCAGTCTATGGGGGCGGGAATTCTTCCAAGGGAGCGTGGGCGTGTGGACAGCTCGTAGCAGGCTGGGCGTGACTCCTGCCTATCTAGCAATAGCCTTCCGGGAATTGGTTTTCCAGTTAGGGGCGGGAGGGCTGTGGCTCGATAAGCACGCAACCGCAGGTTACTGGTGTGGGGCGACAATGTAGCAGTGGTCGGAGCAGGGCAGTGGTATTGGCATGTTTGCATCGGAATGCGGGGGATACGTCTCGGCATATCCCAGAAGGCTCTAATGGGATGGTGGATGGGTTTGCCCATCCCGAAGGGGTACGGTGGTGGACCCGAAAAGGTGCGGGGTCCTGCGGAAGGGATGGAACATGGGCCGGGAGGGATGCGGGGCGTATGAATAGCTGCAGGGATTGGAGTGTTCATTGTCAACGCCTCTTGACACTGGGGGGCCTATTACACAAGGGCTGCTGGGGGAAGTGCTGCTATGCCTTACCGTGGGGGCAGGATTACAGTATGACGCCTCCCTATTTCGGGCAGTGATGCCGGGTAATTTCGGTGCGGTCCATATGGGTGGGTCTGTAGCAAATTCCATCAAGGCGGGGGTGTGGGGGGCTATACAGCGACAGCGGGTACGGGCAGGCAAGGGGCTGTTGCGGGTCATCCTAGCGAAATCAGAAATGGACTGCAAGGGAAGGGATTTTGGAGGTATTGAGGGAATTGCTGGGCTAGTGTTCTGCCCATTGGACACCTTGTGGTGTTAGTGGCGGTCATGCCCGCACAGGAGGGGAATCTTCAGGTATGAGGATGCGGCGGCAGCACGTAGGGATGGACTCTGTGGTAAGTTCAGCGGTGCTGAGGATGGTGTGTCAGCATGTCTGAGACGGAATGAGGCAGTTCGCAGCCAGCTCATACGATTATGGGGGCAGCGACCAGGGGGGGGGGGTCGTGGTGGGGGTGCTGGACTAAAAGCTAAAAGCATTGGCGGAGGGGGACTGGGGTTTGCGGGCTGGATTCGGCTTCAGGGAGGCGAAGGGGCAAGCAATTGTTGGAGGCTAACCGGTTGAAGTTCAGTTGATAACCGGTTGAAGTTCAGTTGCGGGGAAAAGGCCTAGGGTAGGTTGGCTGATGGTCGTCCCATCGTGGCGGGGGATGGTGGGCGAGAATCGGTGTGGCCGGTGTGGACTCATGTGGTCAGGATCCGGCTGGGGTGTCGTTATGGCTGGGTGAGCGCAGTCGCATTTGGACCGCTCCTAATGCCTTTGCTCGGTCACCCTGGGGATCGAGGACCAAGTTGGCATGGATCGGGTTACATTTGCAGAAGGGCAACAATTGGATCGGGGAGTGGCCAGTGAGTGATACGAGTGGTATCGAAGAATCTTGCTGTACTTCGGTTCAGGTTTCCCAGTGGGGTTTCTGTGGCGGACTTGATGTCAAGGCCGGCTGGCTGAATTTATTAAAAAAAAAAAAAAGGGGGGGGGGAATAGGCTGTGTGCCAGTCGGGGTCCGTGTACAAGGCAGTTAGCTAATCAGACATTTGTGCGTGGAGAGTGAGGGTGCATGGTTGTTAAGGGGATGGTGAGCACTTATCCCCTATGGGTGAATTGCTTGGCAACACTGGCAGGTGGTGTGAAATGTGTGCTTAGGTGGGGGGCTCACCGGTCGCAGCTTGTGGGAGGGGGGCGGCTTCGGGACATTAATGTCACCGGTGCCAGTAGAGGGATCCCGGAGGTCCGGGGTCCGGAGCTGTAAGCCGTACCGGGGTCGGGGGCAGGGTGCCCTCGACCTGACATTAATGTCTTCTGTGCCGGTGGCGGGATCCCAGAGGTCCGGGGTCCGGAGCCTTAGGATATACTTGGGCTGGGGGCGGGGTGCCCCCGACCCGGACAACCCCTGGCTGACTTCTGCTAATTACATGGCGAGGTCGGGGAAAGGGGATTAGGAAGATTGCCATTGGCATGACAGCGGCAGAAGCGGAGGCAGGGTCACCTTGCTAATAGCATGGCTGGTGAGGCATTGCTCCGCTGTTTGGATTGTTAAGAGGATTATTCTTGGATTGTAATGTTCGGTATGTTATAAAGGTTAATAAAGCTGCGACCGGTTATTTCCCAAGAGCGGTTGTCTGTGTGCATTTTGTGGGCAAAGAAGGGGGGAACTAAAGGTGGGAGGGAAGAGGGGTGATTGGTTAGAGGGGCCCGGAGCACCATGTCCGAACTACCTCAGTTAATGAAAGGCCATGGGGCAGGGTCCTGGCGGCCGCGTGTAACCGGGTGTTCGGCCGGTGCGAGGACCCTGGCCCGCGGCCATCGTCGGAATGGGGCGGAGGCACAATGACGTGATGGGCTCCGATGATGGTGATTGGCTCCACCCACGTTCAGGAGCGTGGTGGAGCCTGGGAGCTGGAGGCGGGTGGCAGTGAAGGGGAGGCGTCATGAGTCGGCAGCGGTTGCCTGAACTCATGCGTCTCCTCGGGGTCTGGGCCTGCTTCCCTCCCTCCCTGTGTTAGGGATGTGGGGGTGGGGCTGATGGGGTGTCGCAGCGGAGGGGGGGGGCGGGATTCTGAAGGTCCGGGGTCCGGAGCCTTAGGTTATACTTGGGCTGGGGGCTGGGTGCCCCCGACCTGGACAACCCCTGGCTGACTTTTGCTAATTACATGGCGAGGTAGGGGAAAGGGGATTAGGAAGATTGCCATTAGCATGACCGCGGTAGAAGCGGAGGCAGGGTCACCTTGCTAATAGCATGGCTGGTGAGGCATTGCTCCGCTGTTTGGATTGTTAAGAGGATTATTCTTGGATTGTAATGTTCGGTATTTTATAAAGGTTAATAAAGCTGCGACCGGTTATTTCCCAAGAGCGGTTGTCTGTGTGCATTTTGTGGGCAAAGAAGGGGGGAACTAAAGGTGGGGGGGGGGGGGAAGAGGGGTGGTTGGTTAGAGGGGCCCGGAGCACCATGTCCGAACTACCTCACTTACTATTAATGAATTGGGTTCTTTGTTGGGAAGGCTTCAGAATGCACATTTTAATTTTTATCAGAACTTTAGTGAGGAGGCTTTCTGTGGCTGAGTAATATGCTGAAGGTGTCTCTTTTTGAGGAATATCCTGCCTGCACAGCTGAAATAGTCTAGAGTGGATTCTATGTTAAAGAAACTGGATTTCTTAGAGTCCATTTCTTGCCAAGATTATAAAGAGCAAGAGGCATTTACGGTATGAGGATAATGGAGGTTCTCACTACTGCGGGACTCAGACGTATCCATAATTTACTGTCCTGGGCAGCAGCTATTAATCTCTCATACTTTGGATTCATTTCACCTTTCTTTTTTTGTTTTAATTTATTTTAAAGTTATAGCAGTTTTCAAAATAAATCAACATACGCTTGTACAGAATAAAAGAATATGCATAAAAAAAAAAGAGGAGAAAAATTAACAAAGTCAGGGCTGGTGCTTGGGTCTCTGGTACCCCTCCTCCCTCATTACTATTAATGGCGGCTGCACCTTCCCATTTTCCAAAACTCCTTTGTGAACTCTGTTCACGTGTTGCGAGCATTTCTCCTTCAAATCAAAGTTTGTAACCAGAAAATTGCAGTGAAGGGGCAAATGCATAGCTAGAATAAAAAATAAGTACTGGCAAATAAATATTTAACATCACATGAACAGGCTGTGATAGCAAATGATTAATGTGATCGAAGCAAACACAATGAGTGTGTTTATTTATTGAACAAAAAAAAAGATCTACAAAGGTTACAAGCACTTAGCTTTTGGTGCCTCTTCTCCTGCCTGCTATTGCTGCCACAGATACTACCGCTGCCCTGTCTCTGCATGTGTCGCTGCACAGCGCTTTTATAAATGCGACAAATAAGGAGGAGGTGATAAAAGCAGTTAGTGTAGATGGGTTGAAAAAGGTTTGGACAAGTTCCTAGAAGAAATGTCTTGTCTCTGTCAGCCCCACAGACATCTTAAAGTAAGCAAGTGAATCAGCTACCTCATTGGAAATGCCAGTTATATGTGTTGTCCTAAAATTAACATTATGGTTCAGACAACACGACATAATCTCTCTTAGCAGTGCTACCACATTTTGTGATCTGGCAAACAATCTGTTTATGGTCTGTACCACTGACATGTTTTTAAATCTGGAAACTATGGGCCCGGATTTGAGCTGGGCGGTGCTATGCGCCATGTTGGCACATAGCCCACCCACCTCCTAACTATCCCACATTTTCCATGCTGGGGTCATATGCGGCCCCGGTATTGAAAATCAAGGTGTCGTCTCACAGACAGAATGCCACAGGAGCTACCTGTGTTTCACCAATTTTCGATGGTACACGGTTAGCCCCAGCACCTTAAAGATAGGTGAGGTTTTCCCATGTCTATCTTTACGGCACAGAGCGCTAACCATGTAGTACTGAAATCGGTGCTGTATGGGTAGCTCCATGGTCCGCCTCCGTTCAGCCCTGGAATGCCCCAACATATCTCGTTGCTATGTGGATAGCATCTGGGTGCGCTAGGGACATATCCGGGATTTTTGAAGGGCACTACCCATGTAGGTGCCCTTTGAAAATCCCAGATAACGTCTTTACATGGGTAACTAGGGAAGTTACCCGTGTAAAGGCCTTTGAAAATCGGGCCCTATGTGCTTATTAGGCAGATAAGGGCCCCAGATGACTAAAACTGTCATGATAGGAAAAGGTTTGAGAAATGTAATGTCTTCAGTTGGTTCTGAAATCCTGTCTATCCAAAACATCTGTAAAGAGCTCAAAATGTTTACTAGAAACAGGCTGGTCTTGCCTAGGGTTGCCAACTTTTTCACAGAGAAAAACCCGACACCTGTGGCTCACCATGCTCCACCCATTCTCCGCCCCTAGTCCCACCCCTGCCCCGCCCCCAGCCCCACCCACAAAAATTACCGAGGATTCAGTCACACACCCCCTCAGTGTTGGTTCTCACACCCCCCTCCCCTCAGTGCTGGTTCACTCACTCACCCCCCCCCCTGCTGACTCACTCACCCCCCTCCCCTGCTGGTTCACTCACTCACCCCCCCTCCCCTGCTGGTTCACTCACCCACCCCCCTGTCACTCACTCAATCACCCCCTCCCCTCGTGGTTCACTCTCACCAACCGCCCCCCCTGGTGGTTCACTCCAACTCCCATCCCCTGCTGGTTCACTCACACCAACCCCCCCCCCTCCACTGCTGGTTCACTCACCCACCCCCCCCCTTTGGTGGTTCACTCACACCACCACCCCCCTCCCCTGCTGGTTCACTCACACCACCCCCCCCCCCCTTGCTGGTTCACTCACACCATCACCCCCCCCCCTTGCTGGTTCACTCACACCATCACCCCCCCTCCCCCTCTGCCCAAGCCGCTGCTTCTGCTTTGTACAGAGCAGCGGCTGCAATACACTTACTTTGAAAAGTAAAGACAAACTGTGTAAGGAGCCCTCTGGTCATCGCAGAGCCCGAGGAAGTGATGTCATGGGGGCGGGCTCCTCACAGGTTGTCTTTCCTTTTCAAATTAACTTTATTGCAGCTAAAGTTAATTTGAAAAGGAAAGACAACCTGTGAGGAGCCCGCCCCCATGACATCACTTCCTCGGGCTCTGCGATGACCGGAGGGCTCCTTACACAGTTTATCTTTAGTTTTCAATGTAAGTGTATTGCAGCCGTTGCTCTGTACAAAGCAGAAGCAGCGGCTGCACTGCTATGGGGAATCGCGTTCGCATTCGCGCTGCGGACTTCGGCACAAAAGCCGTTTTTTTGCTCTGGCCGCTCCCGATCTTGCGGCCAGAGCAAAAAACCAGCTTTTCAATGGCCGGTTTTATATCTGTGCCGGCAGCCGGCCTGGCCATGGAAAAACCGGCCAGGCCGGCTGAAAACCGGCCTGTTGGCAACCCTAGTCTTGCCAGAAGGCTAAACTGTTACAGAATTGCAAAAAAATCCTCAGGACTTTTAGATCTGCCCATATGGCTTTAGTATGTATTTATTTAACCGGTTTTCTATACTGTCTTATCCTTCAGTCAAAGTGGTTTACATTATGTAATCACTACAAACAGGTACTGGATACATTCCCTTGTCCCCAAAGGGCTCAGAATCTCCAAAAAATGAATGACCATACCTCAACCACTTAGTGAACAAAAGAGCTAAGCAGCTCAAAATAGGCACATGAGACTGAACATCTCATAGAGATGCATTTGTCAAAATAGAATTCCTTATCAAAGTAAAAACTAAATAATTAGAATAATTTGGGTTGCACTGGTTGCAAGCAAGTTATGAGGATCATGTTTCAAAATCAAGTGAATGGTTTGAACAATTGAAGTGTACTGGACAGTGCATCACTGTGGTCTATTTTATCATTAATAAATCTGTTCTCTGGATAAGTCAGATTGAGGCCAATTCTGGGCTGTACGTGCCTGGCCTGTCTAGGCATTCAGAATCGGGATGGCCAGGAGTTGCACCCGATTCTAATCCCGTGGGGGCTAGACGTCCCTATGGGATCAGAATCGGGTGCAACCAGCCTGGACTTGCAGGCCGGACCACAATTCTGGGCTCCCAGAAATTCGGCACACTAACTGGCTAACTCAGCCAGGCTTGTGTATGCAGCCGCAGTGCCATGGCATCATGTTGTCATGGCACCGTGGCTCCATGCAGGTGCCACGATCCCTAGCTGTTTTCCAGACACTGCTTTCCCCACAGTCCAACCCCCGACTGGGCCTGCTGTGACCTGGGTTGAGCTGCGGGGAATCCCGTGCACCCACTCACCTTGGATCCAGGTCCTTCCAATGGCCACCACAATCTTCAGGAGAACTTATTCCACCTCCATGGTGGAATAAGTTTCTCGGCTATCTGGAAGTACAGGGCCGCCGTCGGTATAGGTCCTGTATGTCCAGGTGAAGGGTCACACCTACGGCCTACCCTCGCTTGTCCCTCAGCCCGCTCCCTCCCACCTATGAACAGAGTTCCCTGCACATCTAGCTCCTACAGTGCTCCTAAGGGGCTCCAAAGGGGCAGAAAAGCCCCTTTGGATACGCCCCTTAAGAGACACCCCGACTGCTCACCAACAGCTACATGCCTAGGAAAAACACAGGCCTTTATTAGGCTTCCTGCTGACATCGGTGTGTGGTGCCCCGATCAGGCCTGAAGGAAACCAGAAGAGCTGGTGAATCCCCAAGCCCTCCAGCGCATGCAAGGCTGACAAAAGCACTCCCCATACCCTTTATTTTTATTTAGATTAGCAGTTGTATAGTGTAAACCTGCCTTAGCCCATGTCTTTGAACTCCTCCTTCTCCTTCCGTTATGTCGGCTATCCCCATCAGATGGACCTATCATCCTCCAAATAGGTTTTGCTTTCCTCTCTCAAGTCTGAGTCATCAGGTAAGAAGTAACTTGCACTATTGTATAGCTATCTCTTCTCCTAAGTTCTCTAAAGGGTTCCCTTCCACTCCTACCACAAATCTGAATGTGGCCTATTGAAATGTAGATCACTGAAAGCCAAATCCAACCTGATTCTTTATTTACTTATTTATTTAGCTAGGCTTACATACTGCTTAATCTAAGAGTCAAAGCAGTTTATAGTAATAAAAGAGGAGCCAACATGGCTTTACATGAAACAGGGACATATATCAAATGAGGATAAAACAAAGGGAGAATAAGAGGAGAATTAGTTTAATAATGTAACAGATTATTCTAAATGGTAGTTTTGGAACATTGCATCTGAGTAGTTTCGTCAGTCACAAAGTACTTGATGAAGAGGAAGGTCTTTAGCTTCTTCCTAAATGCTAGTAAGTCATTAGTGGTACGAAGTACATGAGGGACTACATTCCATAAGGCTGGAGCAAAGAGGGAGAATGTTCTCCTTGAGATTGAATAAGTGGTCTTGATGTTTAGTGTGGGTATGGATAAAGTGTATATACTGCATATTATTAGATCCAATGACCTAAATATTCTAAGTAATCCTCAGACATGGCTCAAAGAAGGTAAATATCCTTATCTTCACCAATGCCTACCCCCTGGTTATGTTGCATTCTTGGCACATAGATCCTCTAATACGGGAGGCAGGGTTGACCTCATATACAAAGCATGACTCCCACTCTCAGAATTACCTGTGATTTCTTGGGCAGGCTCAGAAAAGTTGCTAGTAAAGCTAGGACCTCCTTACTCACTCCATGTTCTGTTATTATATTGTGTGCCATTGCTTCAAAGCGCCCACTGGGATACAACTCAAAAAACACTTCTAGAACTGAGTTTCCTTTCCAAACCTCCTTATCCTCAGAGATTTTAATATTCACTATGATTCTCCTCAAACAGCCTGAGATAAAATCTTTACTCAGTTTCTAACCAATCATGATTTTCTCCAACACATACTCTACCCAACCCATGTAGCTGGTCACACATTAGACCTACTTCTAACTCAGCAGGACTTTCTCCCTCTCCCTTCACATCTTACCGTTACTCCTTTTCCACTCATCACACCTCTGCTTGATTACGGAAACTCACTATATCAAGGCCTCCCTCAACAGACCTTACACCCACTCCAGATGGTGCAAAACACTGCAGCACGCATCATTACAGATACTCCAAGAACTGAGCATATCACCCCCATCTTACAGCAACTGCACTGGCTCCCAATGATGGCCAGAGCAAAATTTAAAACAATCATGATCATCTTTAAAATCATTCACCATCTCTCAGCAGATGTACTCCAAGACATCATAACAAGGGATATCAGCAATAGACCAAGAAGGACCAATAATGACAACATGATCGGCACACCTGCAGGATATCACAAAACTAAACAAACAACTTCAAGAAGAGCTCCTTCACTACTGGCGTCCACACTATGGAACTCCCTCCCAACAAGCCTAAGGGCAATAAATGACATCACAGACTTCTGCAAGGCCCTTAAAACCCTGCTCTTTACAGAAACCTATGAGCAGACAAACAACAGTCCCCACCCGAACAGTAATACAACTACCTCTGACAACCTGAACAGTAATACAACTACCTCCAACAACTCGACACCCACACATCCCAACTAGGCATACAAGTTCATTGTATAATAATGTTAATTACCCTCATGTTAAATGTAACCATCCAATTGTACTGTCTAAATGTTGTTAAGTACCCTCATGTTAAATGTAACCCTCCAATTGTGATGTGATGTAACCACTTTATTTATTTATTTATTTATTTAACAGTATTTCTAAACCGCCTTATCTTAATAATCAAGGTGGTATCACAGCAAGCAATCAGGTAAAGTGTGTGTGCTGTACATGCAGTGAGGATAAAACTTAGTTGTGTGAGGGATGTGTTGGGTGCTTGATTTGTTTGAGCTATATACAGGGTGGGCTATTTACAGTGGTGCTAGAATCATATTTTATATATATTCAGTTGTTTGGGAGGATTGGAGTGCTGTTATCCACTTTGATTGAAGGATAAGGTGGTAAACAAATCTGTCTAAATAAATAAATAAATTTATCTAGTTACTGCCCTATCTCAAATTTACAATTTCTTTCCAGACTCACAGACAAGGGCGGTTCTATCATTAGGCCAACTGAGGCGGTGGCCTCAGGTGGCAGTTTGCTGGGGACGGCACTCCGGTTGTGTTTTCATTTTAGATTTTGCCGCCTCTGGCCTGCCCCTGCCTTCTCATGTGGGAAGACAAAGGCAGGCCAGAGGCGGCAAAATCTAAAATGAAAACGCAGCCGGAGTGCCGCCGGTGGACAAATCAGCCACTGTTTTCATTTTAGATTTAACCCTCTCTGGCCTGCCTCTGTTTTCCTGTTTTCTCACGCACTGGCCACCATCACTTCTTTCACGGAACCCCCAATGCAGCCTCCTTTAGAAATCCGATGGTCTGACCTCTCTTCCCGTTGCTGCAGCATTGAAAAAAAAAGCTTCCACGGCCACTGGTTCAGGCTGGCTGTGCCTCTGTCTCCAAGAACTATAGCATTAAATTAACTGCACAATGACAACAGAGGGCACAGACCTCAGAACAAACCTCTGATCACCATAGAACACCTAAAGCCAAAGATAGGCAGTGGTGTTCAGAACAAGGCCAGTAACATCAATGGTCTGTTAGCGACACCTCCATCCACTGCCAATACTATAAAACTGGAAGCATAGTATATATAGGACTCCAAATAATATCTTGCATAACAAATATGATACAGAGTGATACAAATTGTTACAAATTTGAAACAAGCATCAAAACAAGTGGAGGAGTAGCCTAGTGGTTAGAGCACTGGCTTGGTAACCAAGCAACCAGGGTTCAATTCCCACTAGCACTCCTTGTGGCCTTGGGCAAGTCACTTAACCCTCCATTGCCTCAGAAGAAAGGCCTGGCAATCTACTTCTGGTGACACTGCCAAGAAAACCCAGGAGCTTCTGGGTCGCCAGGAGTCAGGACTGACTCAAAGGCACACATTGCATTTGCATCAAAACAAAATGAAACCACATAAACTCTGAACAATGCCACAGAGAGTCCATCAATTTAGCACTGCCATCTTCAGCCAAACTTCCAGAATCATAATAGCAGTATCAACCCCGACGCCACTCCAGACATCCCTTTTAGCGTTTCGCAGACGCTGCTTCAGGGGAATATGCTATAAAACCAGAAACATAAAACTGTGCTATCAAATCATGCTACAAACAATACACACACTCTTAATCCATGGAAAACAGAACATCATTTCCTTACCCAACCGGCGTCTTTAACCACATCATGCCTACCAGCAATAAATGTGCCTGTTGCAAAACTGCATTAGCAACCTCATTTCTCAGGCACCCAGATCAAAGTGCTCTGTCAGCTACCCAAAATTTAAACATCTCCGCGTCTGACGTCACACCCTCAATATGGCAAAAACCACTTCCTTAACCACCTATGGGCGGCTGGCAGCCATATTAGATACAAACTTTCCAATCGATATTGAAATTCAGACCTCCCGGAATAACCGTCTTAAGCATAAAAATCCAATGCTGTTCTCTATATACTAAAAACTGTTCACACGTCATGTCTTTAGAACCATTAATAACCTGTTCAATTCCAAAACACCGCAAATTATCAAACACATGCCCTAATTGTAGACAGTGACTCACCAACGGACCTTCCCTCCACTTACACCGTAATCTACTTCGATGTTTTCCTAACCGTATATATAAAGGGCGAATTGTCTTTCCTATATATAGCAACCGACAAGGGCAGAAGATGCCATAGACCACAAAAGCAGATCGACATGAAGTGCTTGATTGCAACAAAATTATATGTAAAACGATCAGTTTCCCAACAAACAGCACAACAGACACATTGGCCACATCTGACATGTCCAAAAAACTGTGGACACCTTCTTCAACTCGTCTCAACCGGGAAGGGCTCAGAATTTCTTTGAGATTCCGATCCCTCTGCCAGACACATCTAGGGCTCTTATCCTCAAGGCCGGGAACTGTTAGCAACACATTACTGAATCCGCATGCTGAATGGGGAATATTTAGAGATAAAATTAACATATTCACCCTCATCATCCGATTTAACTTTCAGGGATAATAACCAATCCCGATCATTATAAAGCGCACGTTTATACGCCCATTCTACTACCTTAACAGGATACCCTCTACCTATAAAATCTTTTTTTAATGAACAAGCCTGGGTCTTAAAATCCGCCGTGGATGAACAATTACGGCGATAGCGAATAAACTGCAAAAAAGGTAAACCTTTAATCAAACCCTTCGGATGAGCACTCGAAAAATGCAAAAAGGTGTTTTTATCTGTTTTTTTCTTATGGATGGTAGTTCCCCACCCATCTTCCTGTCTCTGAACTTGAACATCCAAAAAAACAATTGTTTGAGTGTCATAACTAATCGTAAACTGTATATTAGAATCAACCCCATTCAACCAATCATAAAACAACATTAAAGACTCTACCGTACCTTCCCACAACATGAAGATGTCATCTATATAACGTTGCCAGATTTTAATATGAGATGAATGTGGCGAATCACTCAACCAACGTCTTTCATAGAACCCCATGAAAAGATTAGCTACTGCGGGAGCAAACGAAGCCCCCATTGCCACACCCATATTTTGTTGGAAAATATCTTCATTAAAATGAAAATAATTTTTACACAAACCCAATTGCGCACATTGCATTACAAATTCTAACTGCTCACACCCCACATCACCTCTTTGCTGTAGCCCTAAATGAATCACATCTAGAGCTGCCCCCTGGGGAATGCTAGTATACAAGGCTTTAACATCTAGGATGACTAGCAATACGGATTTATTCTTTGCCCACTCAGCATCTGACCTCAAAATATCCAAAAAATGCATAGTATCACGAACATAAGAGGGAATCGTGCTTAACAATGGTCATAAAAAAGAATCGAGCAACATAGACAGAGGTTCCAAAACTGAACCTTTAGTTGACACAATCGGCCTGCCTGGAGGATGTAGCAAATCTTTATGTATCTTAGGAAGTAAGTATAATTGTGGTATAGAAGGAGACTTAACATTCAAAAATACCATTTCTTTTTTAGAAATACAGTGCATCATCAAAGCTTGAGATGTTAATACCTTTATCTCTGATTGTAGTGCTGAGGTAGGATATTCCTCTAATTTAACATATACTGCTGGATCAGATAATTGACGATAGGCCTCATCTAAATAATCTCTTCTATTTAAAACCACTACAGTCCCTCCCTTATCAGCACGTTTAATGACTATGTCCAATCGTGTGGTTAAACTTCTCAAAGCGGACTTTTCTAGTGTTGATAAAACAAATTTAGATCTCCACATGTGGGTAGCTTCAAGACCCTCTATATCATGCAACACTAATTCACGAAATACTATCAAATTGGGATGTAAGGGTCCGGGGGGGCTCCAAGTGGATTTAAAGGGAAGAGAAATCCGCTTCAAAGGAGGAGAGACAGAAGCATCTTCTAACAAATTCTCTGAACCTACTCTTCCACCAGAAATATTTACCCTCTGTCAAACAAACATCGGAAATGTTAACAATCAAAGAGGAAAGATCCTGCACATTTCCTCCCCCCTCCTCTATCAACCTTTCTTCTTTTCTTTTTTCTGACGACCTTCTTCCAAAACACTCTCTTTTGAAGATTTAGAACTAATAGAAAAATCTGAAGAACCTTCAAACAAAATCTTCTTCTGAGCTTTCCGGATCCTTGCGCGATTAGGATTCCGCCACGGATAAACATATCCTGTAGTATAATCATCATAGTCCCTTTTAAGTTTTTTCAATTTGGTCTTCATAATATCAGAGCATAGTTGATCAATTTGTTTAGACGTATCAAGCGAATGTTGTTGAAATGACTTAGGCGTGCCCGCTGACCACAAATTATCAAGCTGTTTATCGATATCCACCTGCAAGTCCTCCAATTGAGTCTTCAACATATCAACGGTCAAGACCATCAGGTCCAAAGAACATTTGTTGAGAATCTTGTACCAATTCTCCAAAAAAAATGCTATTGGAAGCGAACAACCGAGGTTCTTTATATATACGCAAACCCCTAGGAATGTGCTTGCGCTTAATATACTCAAGCAATGAAGCATGATGCAACTCCAATCTAACTTTATTTTTCTGAAGAAACCACAGAGAGTTCCAATTGATATCGTCCACAGGTTCAGACAGGTTCTGTCCAGAGAACGGAGTGCTTTCTTTTAAAGGTTTTTCCATATGTGCCTCCGAAAAACTCAGAGTGTCCGCCCATAAATCGGGGCCTTCCATTGTAAACTACAAATACACATAGGCCAAAACCAGAGCTTAATCATGATACTTCATACTTCTAACAAACAGCTCTACTAATTAACCTTCATGCAGCATTAAATTAACTGCACAATGACAACAGAGGGCACAGACCTCAGAACAAACCTCTGATCACCTTTACCTTTTTCGCAGTTTATTCGCTATCGCCGTAATTGTTCATCCACGGCGGATTTTAAGACCCAGGCTTGTTTGTTAAAAAAAGATTTTCTAGGTAGAGGGTATCCTGTTAAGGTAGTAGAACGGGCGTATAAACGTGCACTTTATAATGATTGGGATAGGTTATTATCTCCGAAAGTTAAATCGGATGATGAGGGTGAATATGTTAATTTTATCTCTAAATATTCCCCCTTCAGCATGCGGATTCAGCAAATTTTACGCAAGCACAGTAATGTGTTGCTAACAGTTCCTGGCCTTGAGGATAAGAGCCCTAAATGTGTCTGGCAGAGGGATCGGAATCTCAAAGAGATTCTGAGCCCTTCCCGGTTGAGACGAGTTGAAGAAGGGTGTCCACAGTTTTTTGGACATGTCAGATGTGGCCAATATGTCTGTTGTGCTGTTTGTTGGGAAACTGATCGTTTTACATGTAATGGTAAGGAGTTTTTGTTGCGATCAAGCACTTCATGTCGATCTGCTTTTGTGGTCTATGGCATCTTCTGCCCCTGTTGGTTGCTATATATAGGAAAGACAATTCGCCCTTTATATATACGATTAGGAGAACATCGAAGTAGATTACGGTGTAAGCAGAGGGAAGCTCCGTTGGTGAGTAACTGTCTACAGTTAGGGCATGTGTTTGATGATTTGCGGTGTTTTGGAATTGAACAGGTTATTAATGGTTCTAAAGACATGACACGTGAACAGTTTTTAGTATATAGAGAACAGCGTTGGATTTTTATGCTTAAGACGGTTATTCCGGGAGGTCTGAATTTCAATATCGATTGGAAAGTTTGTATCTAATATGGCTGCCAGCCGCCCATAGGTGGTTAATAAAGGAGGTGGTTTTTGCCATATTGAGGGTGTGACGTCAGACGTGGAGATGTTTAAATTTTGGGTGGCTGACAGAGCACTTTGATCTGGATGCCTGAGAAATAAGGTTGCTAATGCAGTTTTGCGACAGGCACATTTATTGCTGGTAGGCGTGATGTGGTTAAAGACGCTGGTTGGGTAAGGAAATGATGTTCTGTTTTCCATGGATTAAAAGGGCGTATATTGTTTGTAGCATGATTTGATAGCACAGTTTTATGTTTCTGGTTTTATAGCATATTCCCCTGAAGCAGCATCTGCAAAACGTTGAAAGGGACATATGGAGTGGCGTCGGGGTTGATACTGCTATTATGATTCTGGAAGTTTGGCTGAAGATGGCAGCGCTGAATTGATGGACTCTCTGTGGCATTGTTCAGAGTTTATGTGGTTTCATTTAGTTTTGATACTTGTTTCAAATTTGTAACAATTTGTATCACTCTGTATCATATTTGTTATGCAAGATATTACTTGGAGTCCTATATATACTATGCTTCCAGTTTTATAGTATTGGCAGTGGATGGAGGTGTCGCTAACAGACCATTGATATTACTGGCCTTGATCTGAACACCACTGTCTATCTTTGGCTTTAGGTGTTCTATGGTGATCAGAGGTTTGTTCTGAGGTCTGTGCCCTCCGTTGTCAATGTGCAGTTAATTTAATGCTGCATGAAGGTTAATTAGTAGAGCTGTTTTTTAGAAGTATGAAGTATGATGATTAAGCTCTGGTTTTGGCCTATGTGTATTTGTTAATTTCCAAGAACTATAGGCCAGTTAAGCTTGCCTGCCTGCTTTCTCTAACCCCGCCCCCCCCCCTCCCCGATGCTGTCTGCCAGCCCCAGGAGCACGAGCAGACCCGAAGCTGACAGATAGCACCTCTCCTCCTGCCCTCGACATTGCTCTGGCCACAATCAACGCCCGACCCAAGCTCACCCATAGACCTGGCACCCGGCGCTGCGCTGCTTCAGCCACCCTCTCCCCGATCCCCCAGTATCCCCGGCAGCAGTTAACAGGGACGAACATTGGAACTCCTCCTGTGGGTGCTTTAAGGATTGCGGGCCTCTCGCTGCTAGCAGCCATGCCTCCTCTCTCCCTGCCAGATCGGGAGTAGTCAAAGTGCTCCTGCTGCCCCAATCTGGCAATCGCTGTCTCCGCCACACTCAGAGCAAGACCCATTGATGGCCGTGGGAGCGAGGCTCACCCGAGGCTATTTTTTTAAGTCTAGCGCTGCTCCTCCTTTAAAAAAACAACCAAACAGCAGCAGCCTGCACATGGCAGTACCCGCAGTCAGCGGAATAACTGAGGTTTAAAAAAAAAAATCCAGCTACCTTTGGCAGCTGCCAGTCTCCAACAGGACAACAGGTATTTTTTTTTAAATTTTTAATTTATCTAGTTGCAGCAGTTTTTAAAATGAAATGCCCTTACCCTTGAACAAGCTCAGGTGTGCACTGTGCATTTTATATCAGGGTTCTAAGAATTAAGACAATCAAACTGTGTGTTCTGATATTTTAATAAACAAATGTTATTATTATTTTAGTTACTATGGAAACTAGAAATTTTATTGATCATTTTCTGTTCAAAAAGAAAAAGCAACAACCATAACATAGTTTATAACAACAACATAAAAATGAGTTAAAATGTGATGTTATTTTTATTTATTTATTTATTTAGACAGTTTTGTATACCGCCTTATCCTTCAATCAAAGCGGTCACAACACAATTGGGGGATACATTTAACATGCAGGGATATGAGACACATACACTAATACTTACAGGGAACATGGGCAATGGAGGGTTAAGTGGCTTGCCCAAGACCACAAGGAGCATCTGTGGGACTAGAAACCCCAGTCCTTCCGGCCCAAGGTTGCTGTCCTCTAGTGGGATGTGAACCCCCAACCTTCCGGCCTGAAGTACCTTGCCCCAACCACTAGGCTACTCCTCCCTGTGCAGTGATTCTCTCTCTTTCTTTTAGTTCCGTGGTGTGCAAACATCTTTTTATTTCCTCCACATTATCTAATTGACTTTTTGATTTAGTTGAGTCCCTGACTACAGTTTTAAGAAAGCCTCCCCCCCTTCCCGGCTTGGGGGGGGGGCACCATCTCATCCTCAGGCAGCAGATTGCCTTGAGCCGCCCCTGCTCACAGAGCAATTAGTTCTGCCACAAATAATGGATCATGTGGAACACATACTCATGCTTCACTCAAGACAATCTGGATTTTATTCCCAATACAGAGCAGAGATGGTCATCACCGCTGTTCTTAGTGAGATACTCGGTAACCTAGATCAAGGCAAGAACATTCTAGCCATCTCATTAGAACTTACTGCCGTCTTTGATCTGGTGTATCATAACATCCACCTCTCTTGTCTCTTCAACATTAGTTTACAGAGGCGGGTATTATCCTGGTTCACCTCATATTTATCTGATTGGTCATTTAAAGTATTGGCTAACCATAAATCTTCTTCATCTCAGCTATTATAGAGTATCTCAAGGATCCATGCTCTCACCTTTGCTGTTTAACATTTATCTTAGCCCCTAGGCCTTTCTTTACAATCCTTACGCCTTTCTTGCTACATTATGTTGATGATATACTCCTTACCCAAGTTGATAGTTTTTGTCCCGATCTTACTGTGCTAATCACTGATCTGGAAAATATTATGGCTACATAATAATGCTCTGAAACTTAATCAGCAGAAATTGTCAGCTATCTGGATCACGGGTACTTCAACTTTACCTTTGTTAGCTCCTGTACTTAATAACTGTCCCCTTTCCCTAAAAAATACTTTCAAGGGGGCGGAGCCTGGAGCAATGCAGGACGGCTGTGTAGAGTGGAGCTCCGGAGGGGCCTAACATAGAATCCGGTGATTGTGCTAACTTTGGAGGAGGAAGTCAGAGTACGTTAAACATCAACGAAACAGCGGGATGTCTGGATCCAAACCGGCCCGTTTGAATTTTACCTCGAGCCAGAACACGAGCGTGAAGAGATCTAAGACGGAGCCTCCATCACCGCAGAAAATGGCGGCTGCATGGGAATACCCCAAGGCTATCTAAGAGCTGTTGGTGGAGGTGCATGCAATTAAAGAAATTGTGACCGCAAACAGTGAGTCACTCTCTACTGTGCAGGAGAATATTGGGAGGCTAAAGAGCAGTATGGAGAATCTTAATATGTGCCAGGAGCAGACAGAACAGAAAGTGAAGGTGCATGAGGAAAGGATGAAGGCATTGGACAAACAGGCCAAACAAATTAAACAACTGCAGAAAGAGCTGGAAGACAATAATAACAGATCCCGCAGGAATAATATTAGAATTGTTCGGGTCCCTGAAGGGGCTGAAGGGAAAGATATTTTTGCTTTTCTGCACAGGTTGATACCTACAACGTTAAAGCTTGCCTTAGATATGCCTTTCGAGATAGAGAGAGCGCATCGGGTCCCTTCACAAGTCTTGCCAGGCAGCAAAAGTCCCCGGCCGATAATCCTCAAAGTTTTGCGACATCAACAGGTACTCAGAATCATGGAGGTGGCTCGTGCTCAATCTCCTGTAGAATTTGAGGGTCATAAATTGATGTTTTTTTCCTGATTTCGCTAAGAGCACTGTGGAAAAGAGGAAAAGGTTCTTAGAAATGAGGCTTAGATTGCAACGGCTGCAAGCGAGATTCAGGCTGCTCCACCTGGCGAGAATGAGAATTACGCTTCATAATCATACAAGGACCTTCGAGGATCCTGATAGTTTACATGCTTTTATTGAGGAGAAAGAGCAGGAACTGATGCGGTGAGGCCAATAGAGAGTGGCCTTCGTATATGGTCCTTGGGTCCGTGTTCGAGAGCACAGGAGCGGAGATGGAGTAGCACGCGAGGTTTAGGATGAGGCTTTGTACTCTGTCATAGAAGCTGAGACTGAGATTGTCTGTTCTATATGTTTAGATAAGTTTGTTTTGGGTAGCACAATCAGTTAAGAGCTTATGGGAAGGCTCCTCTGCACCAGTTCTGCTTGCTTTGGGTTCACCTGATTGGTCTTTAGGTTTTCTCCCCACCCTAAGATCCGCCAGGTATGGGTATGTGCTCTTTATTTGCTGGTGGCTAGTTATTGTTAAAGTGGGCAATATGAAATGGTACAATGTATGGATAATGTTAAGGGTAAGGTTTGCAGGGTGGGCAAATAATGATTGGGCGATGTCTATGAAGGGTCTAATTGCAAATAAATATGAGAACAACTTGGTGGAGAGAGTAAAGAGCACTAATTGTTGTTGAAATATGGCACCTATTAAAATTCTCTCCTTAAATGTAAAAGGTATAAACAATCCCATAAAATGGAGGAAAATTCTTTTATATGGTAAGCAGGAAAAAGGAGACATTTTAATGTTGCAGGAGACTCATCTCAGCGAGAAGGAGTCGTTGAAGTTAAACTTTAAGCCCTTTACATTATTAGCTTTCTGCGCAGTGAGGGGTAAACATAATGGGGTGGCCATTCTAGCCCGGAAGTCTCTCAAATTAACCGTGATTCAAATGAGAGTGGATCAGAAAGGCAGATGGACCAAAGTTCATATTAAAGTGGGAGCTCTGGAGTTAATTTTAATGAACATATATGCTCCTAACAAGGACTGCCCAGATTTCTTTCGAATGTTAGCGGAGGAAATACAGGCAGATCCCTCAATTCCGAAAGTGCTCGGTGGGGATTTTAATCTAGTACTGGACGCCCTTGTGGTCAGGAAGCCTCCTAGAACTCTAGGGCCCTCTAAAGCTCAGTGGGTCCTCACCTCCATGATGGGGGAGATGGGACTAGTAGATGCATGGCGAATGTTTCATCCAGGAGACTTGGAATTTACTTTTTTTTCTCCCCCCCACTAGTCTCTATTGAAAATTGATTATATTCTGATATCTAAGTCTTTGACCCCAAATATGGTCGCAGCAGAGATTCACGCGACTCATGTTTCGGATCATGCCGCTGTGTCAGTGCTGATACAGGATATTGGTTTGGGTTCCCCAACTGCAAGGTGGTTCTTCGATAGAGCATTGTTAGATAATGGGGATTTCCATTTAAAGATACAGCAGGCCATTGGGGAATATTTTTACTTTAACTCACCACATCTGACTAAAGGGTGGGCTAGATGGGAGGGCTTAAAAGCCTCTTTGAGAGCCGTTATAACCAGTTTTAGTACAGGGCAGGCTAAGCAGTGCAAAGAGCAATTGAAGGTGCTGGAGGTGCAAATAAGGGCTGGAGAGTGTGTATTAACTAAACAGTCAGACCCATGTATACTATTGCGGTTGCAAAGGCTGCGGTTTAGATATAATCAAATCCTAAGGTCGGAGGACTCGCAGAATGTTAAAGCCCAGGAAGGCACTTACTATAGAGAAGGTAATAAAGCCAGCAGGCTTCTCACTAGTACCTTGAGAGCCCGAAAGGAAGCTAGCAGAATTTGCTGCCATTCGAGATCAGAGAGGCTCGGAGCTGTTGGTTGGGGATTCTGAGATTGCGGAATCTTTCAGATCCTTTTTTGCACAGTTATATACTTCGGAGGCGAAATGCTCGCAGGAAGCTTTCTCACAATGAATGCTTTCTCACAATGAATGCAATGAAGCTACAGGGTAAACTATTTAAGACTAATAAAAGAAAATATTTTTTCACTCAACGTGTAATCAAGCTCTGGAATTTGTTACCGGAGGATGCAGTAAAGGCTGTTAGTGTAGCTGGGTTTAAAAAAGGTTTGGACAAGTTCCTGGAGGAAAGGTCCATAAACCATTATTAAGAAGGGACCCAGGATATCAATGCTTGACCCAGTACAAGCATTGCTGAACCTGTGTCTTTTGGGGAAACTGCTAGGTACGTATGACCTAGATTGGCCACTGTTGGAAACAGGATACTGGGCTTGATGGACCTTGGTCTGACCCAGTATGGCATATCTTATGTTCTTATGTTCACAATTGTTAGACAAGATTCAAAGGCCGATGGTAGAGCCAGAGGCATCTGCCCTGTTAGATAAGCCGATTTCTTTAGTGGAGATACACAGGGCAATTGACTCCCTAGCAACAGGGAAAGCCGCCGGCCCGGATGGCTTACCTTCAGAATTTTTTAAGGCCTTTGCTAAGGATTTGGAACCGTTTTTGCAGCAATACTATCAAGCGTTGTTGGAAGAAAGTCCCCAAGTAGGCTCTTTTTCCTCGGAAAATGTAGTAGTGATTGAAAAGGCAGGGAGGGATCCATAGTTGGTAAGCAATTACCGTCCAATTTCATTACTGAACGTAGATTATAAGATTCATGTGACTGTCTTAGCACATTGCCTGGCAAAGGTGGTCCCCTACCTGGTCCATCCAGATCAATGTCGTTTTGTAGAGGGTAGGTCGACTGCGGATAATGCTAGACTCTTCTGTCACGTGTTGGCTGGGGCGGAGAATCTGGAGGGCCCGTTGGTAGAATTGTCGCTGGATGCCAAAAAGGCTTTTGATCGGTTGGAATGGGTGTTTCTGTTTTTCACCCTTAGATGGTTTGGCTTTGGAGCAGGCTTTATCAACTTAATTAAAGTATTGTACGCCCGGCCATTAGCAAGTATTTGTGTGAATAATACTCAATCTCGTGAACTCCTGCTGGGCCGTGGATCTCGACAGGGATGCCCGCTATCCCCAATGCTGTTTAATATTGCTCTTGAACCATTAGCCCTCTTATTGCGACAAAACCCTCGGATTAATGGTTTTAAAATGATGGGCAAAGAGATCAAACTGTCAGCTTACGCTGATGATCTTCTTTTATTTACTACCCCGGAGTCGATTGGCTGTATTTTAGACCAGATCAAACTGTACTCGGAGCTTTCAGGATACAAGATCAACTGGTCTAAATCTGTAGACTTTCCCCTCAATTCTCACATTTTTAAGGATGAGCTGTCAAAATTTCCCTTTGTTTGGGAGCCAAAACCGGTGAAATACCTAGGAGTCCATTACTGCCACCCCCTTGAGGAAACGGTCCGTTTTAATGTTAAATCTTTATAATATACTATACAGTCAATGACCGCTAAATGGTCTCCTTTGGCATTATCGTGGTGGGGGCGGCTGGAGACAATCAAAATGGCAATAGTCCCCAAAATAAATTATATTCTAGAAATGCTGCAATTGTATCTTCCGGCGCAGGCATATCAACAGATGGAGAAACTTTTAACTCTCTTTCTGTGGAATAATAAACCTCCTAGAATTGCACTTAAAAAGCTCAAGGCTAATAAGGAGAATGGGGGGGGGGGGGGTAAACATCCCAGACTTCCACCTCTATCATAGTGCACTTTTGATGAAGCAAGGGGTTAGATGGTCGGAACAGTTGAATGAGCAAAGCCCGGTCTGGTTAAGCCTGGAGGAGAAAATTGCGGCCCCCTTCCCATTGCATCTAATCCCGGGTATGGTATTCGGTGGCACATGTTCGAGACCACAAATGATCATTGACACACGAAGGGCTTTCCAGAAATTAATGCAAGCCAGTAACCTGGGGGAGGAGGTTTCTGTGTGTCTGTCCCTGTGGTATAATCCACTCTTTAAGATACAGCACAAAACCTTTGCTTGGAAACCCTGGTACAGTAGGAACATCTGGACGGTTGGACAGTTGTTAGAAAATGGTAAGTGGAAAAGCTTTGATAAATTACAACTGGAATTCCATCTTCCGGGCTCTGCTTACTTTCAGTGGGTTCAATTGAAGCATTATGTTATGAGATCCCTAGGAGATGTCCAGCAGCTGAAGGCTGAAGGGAAGTTGAGTACCATAATTAAGCAAGTGCAGGAGGTTAGGGGGAAGGACTCCTCCCTGTATAAAGAAGTAAAATGAGCCAGCCCCGGATGTTCAGTCAGTCTAGGGGGTGCATGGGTAAGAGATACTGGTATGGTGTTGTCACAAAAGGGTTGGGAGAAATTCTGGTCTACCCATATAAGGGTTACTAAATCTGCCTCCATTACTCAAACGTTATTCTTTTTTGCCCATAGGGCCTATGTTACCCCAGTGCGAGTCAGTAGGTTGGATAAGACTGCAACCAATAAGTGTTGGATTTGCCAAATGGATATTGTCACTTTCAGACACATAGTCTATGATTGTCCTAGTGTCCAAACTTATTGGATGAAGGTGTGGGAGAGTGTCCAAATGGTTTTGGGTCTTAGAGTCCCCCTTACGTGGGAAATCTTAGTTTTCCGCTTAGTCTCGAACGTCTCTTTAAGGAGTTGCAATGATGCTTTCCTGCTCGATTTTCTGTTGGGCATTGCTATATGCTATCAGGTACGGAACTGGAAGGAAATTGCAGACCTTCATTGGCAAGCATGGTGGAATCAAGTTTGTACATACAGTAAATTTGAACTAATGCCCCGTGAGGGTTGACTGCAATCCCCTTATAGTAGAAGTAAATGGAAAGCTTTAATAGAGTTTGGGGATGCGGCTAAATGTTAGTTGCCCAGTGTCTGTAAGCCACTTTACCAAGGTGAATGGTCAGTTTTGTAATAGGAGCGTTTCGACATTAGCATGTCCTTTTTTTGCTGGTGGACGGAAGGGTGTGGGTGGTGGGGCGGTAGGGAGGAACAATAATTCTCTGGTTGTATGTTCTGTTATATGTTTTGATTATTTGTATTGTTTGATGAAAAGTTAAATAAAGATTTAAAAAAATAAATAAAAAAAAATACTTTCAAATGCATAGGTACTTTCATTGATTCAGAACTATCCTTTGTTACCCAAATCTCCCACTTGACTAAGCCAACCTTCGCAGCTCTTCATCGATTCCAAGCTCTGCATTTGCTTTTGCATTTGCTGTTGCACAGACTTCCATTCTTCTCAGTACCTTCATCACTGGACTCAACTGTTCGATTCAACTCGACTATACTGGGCTTCCGTCTACGAAATAAAAATACTTCAGACAATTCAGAACACAGTGTTGTGGGTTTTGTCGCAAGCTAAGAAATTTGATCACATAACTCCTCTGTTTATTCAGCATCATTGGCTTCCTATTCTCTTTTGCATATAGTACAAATTGTTCTCTCTAACTTGTAAAGCAATTCACAGTGTAGCTCCTACATACCGCTCGGATCTTTTTAACTCCTTATGAACCTCCCCGCTGTCTTTGTTCACTAAATGGAAATCGGTTAGTCATCCCCTCCCCTTCTAGGGCTGAAGTTGAAACTACGCAGAAATATGTTGTTTTTCTTTGCGGACCCCTCTTGGTGGAACGGCCTCCCTCCTGCTCTTCACTTAGAACCACATTTCAATAAATTCAAAACCCTACTTAAGACCTATTTAATCAAGCATTTAGGACTGGGGCAGATGGGAAAGAAGTGTGACAAAACTATGTCAGTTGGTCCCTGGCCTTATGATAGCACTTTGTTATTATCTGTTTTGCCTATGTTGTTGTGTTGAATCTTTCTCTTTCCTGTAAGAAATTGGGGTTCCTTTCAATCCTTTTATTTTTTTAAAAATCTGTAAACCGCTCTGTCTGTGAATTCCAGAGTGGTATGTCAAATGAAATAAACAATATGTCTGAATGCAGCACCCCCGAATTAGATGCATAAGTCTTTGAATATGGACTTCTAAGTTTTTGTTCCCTATAGTCATAGAATAGGAGAAAACCCTTAATAAATCAGTTCCTAAATGTTAAAACTGGGCATAAAACTGGATTTCTCTTATTATCCCAATATGATACATAAATTATATTTTACACCTCTCACTGTATAAAGATAACTGAAAAGAGATTCCAATTATGTGAGAAGCAACATGGATGTGGTTGTAATGCCTGTTTTACTGTATGCCATTGATGTTTGTTAGTTTGCTTTGCTTAAAGATTTGAAAGTTCATTTACCAATAAAAATTACATTTAAACAAGTGGAGAAAGCATGCATTTCATTATGCTATGGCAGTAAATGCTGCTTCATTTAAAAAAGGAGATTTTATTTATAAAGGGCAGTTTTTATACTGTCCATGCTACTTGCACACTCTGGGGTATAGCACACCTGTAAGCTTATTTTTTAACTTCCTTTGAAAATATAGGCAGTGTGCAATCTGTAGGCATTTTTGCCACCATAGATATCGCATCTGTTATGAAACAGGTACAAAGAAGATGTCTGAAAGTAAGGGGGTCTTTTACTAAGCTGCAGTAAGCGATTACTGCGGGTTTAACGTGCATTAAACCACTGTGGTAAAAGCTACCGTGGGGTGAGTGCAGACAGCACTGGTTAAAAACAGCACTGTCTGAACTTGCTGAAGGTGGGTGGTATTGGAGTGGGATCAGGGCCAAGGGAGTGTGTCTGCTGATGACAGCTAGCGCATTTCACAATGGCATGCTCTAGCTGTCACGAATGTTGATAGCATGGTTGCAATTACCGCAACCCAATGAGATGGCATGGCAGTCGGTTGCCTGCTGCTTATCAGACTCCCCCAAAGATTGCCCCCCTGCAATCAACCTTCCGCCAATCCTTCCCCCACCCTTGGCAACCCCTTCCCTTGATTGGGACCCCTGTTCAAGACCACTATGGCCAAAAGTCTTTATGGCCATGAAGGCCCTGCAAAGGGTCCAACAACTTCCAGGAAGCAAGCCCTCCGCCCTCAAAACATTCCTGCATTCTCCCCCCGCCCTACCTGGTACTTACCTGGTACCCAACAGGGTTACCTTTGGAGGTCTAGGGGTGATTGGGGCAGGAATGGTCTACTTACACTGTTTTATTCTGTTTTATTGCCTTCACACTTTGACTTGCATATTGGAGGAGGAGAATTTTTCCAAATGCATTCTTATGCTGCTAAATACACATTTATCTAGGGGCAAATTTATGAAAATTCTCCATATGTAAGGAAAAGTATATATGTTTTTTATATCAAGCAGGGCTACTGAGAAAACCTGCTCTTGCTGGGAAGGATTCTGCAATGGTAAGTATTTACTTGCTGGTAATTTCTCAAATTCCTGGGTTAAAGGGAACTCCTTGGGTTTAAACTGATAAAATTTCTATTTTAAAGTTCTGTTTTGTTTAAAGGTCACACAAATTAGTGTTTTAGCAAGCCAGCTTCTATTAAATGTTTCTTTCCCTCCCGTACACCCTGACTCCTACCCATCCCAGGCATAATCTTAGATTTATAGGCTTTTTCAGCTCTTACAGGGACAGCGGTAGTCAAATTCACTTTCAGGTATAGCTGGTTATCCTCATCAGGTACAGTATGGCTTAATTAATTAAGGTCCTGAAATTAATCCTGATGTGAACAAAGTCCCTTAAAACTATCCCTTGCAACTTTAAGTAAGTAAACACCTCTAATATCTTAACACTAAAACTAAATTAACACTAAGATGCAGACAGCAGTCCAGCAGTGAGACAAGGCTATACGGTCTTTTGCATTGATTGTCACATGTACGATTTTCTCCTAGTTGGTGAGGGTTCTTACATATGCACTAGGTGCAAGGAGCTCTTTGCTCTCAGGGAATGAGTTTATTTATTTATTTAGACAGATTTGTATTCTACCTTATCCTTCAATCAAAGTGGTCACAATACAAAACGGAGGTTACAAATAACATAGGGTAGATAACTCATATAACTCATATAAATCATATAACTCAGTGCAACTAATATTTCATGTATATAATCCAACCCTGTTATTTAATTGACCCCTCATGTATATAGTTCAACCCTATTATCCAAGTTGATATTCCTGTTCTATGTAAAACCAAACAGTTTGTGTTTAGGTTGTTTTTGTTATACTGTAAACCGCGCTGATACCGAATAGTGCGGTATATAAGCAACTGTAATAAATAAATAATAAATAATAAGACATTAACAAACAAACTAAAATAATTAATGTAATAAAATTGACCTATTGGTAAAAACTATTGATTCTATATCAAATCATAAGTTTCAGCAAATAGCAGGGTCTTCAAGGCCTTGCGAAAATCTTTAATATCAGTCATAATTCTAAGGTCCATCGGGAGAGAGTTCCAAAGTTTGGAAGCCAGTAAGGAAGGAGCTCTTTTTTAAGTTGCTTGTTTAGTCCTACAGTATCCAGCAAGGGTACCAATTATGTTGTCATTATTGGTGCTGCTTCTTCTTGGTCTATTGATAACATCTCTAGTTATAATATTTTGTAATGCATCTGCTGATAGGTGATTGTAAATCCTAAAGATAATTAAAAGTGACTTGAATTTTGACCTGACACTTACTGGAAGCCAGTGCAATTGTTGTAGGACAGGGGAGATATGGTCCGCTTTTGCTGAACCAGTCATAATACGTGCAGTAGTATTCTGAACCATCTGGAGAGGGTGTAGAGTTAGCTGAGGGAGGCCTTGATAAAGCAGATTTCGTAGGAGGGGGGTGATGAGAGCCTGACAAACGGTATGGAAATGGTCTTTATGGAGTAATGGCTTTAGTTTGATCTCTGGAGGCTAGAGCAGAAGACTTGGAAGAGTAAAGGAAGACAGAGAGGTATATAGATAAGACCTACAGGGATGTAGTACTGAAAACCCACCTGAACTCTGGTGTGTCAGGAAGTGATCCTGTAGCTAGGACCTGTCCTCCAGGTGATGTAAAACCCTCTCACCCTGAGGAGGTTTCTCCAGAGGCATGTGCCCACGAGGGAAGGGTTAGGTTGGCCATTACAGTTGGTGATTCAATCATTAGGTATGTACATAGCTGGGTGGCTGGTGGGTTGGAGGATCACCTACTAACATCCCTGCCTGGTGTGAAGGAAGTGGGCCTTATGTGCCACCTAGACAAGATTTTAGATAGTGCTGGGGAAGAGCCTGTTGTCTTGGTACTTGTGGATGAAACAATGGTAAAAGGAAGAGGGGCTTGGATTTGTTAGGAACTGGGCAACATTATCGGGAAGGGAGGGGCTTTTCTGAAAGGATGGGCTCCACCTTAACTGGGATGTAACCAGGCTGCTGGCATTGACCTTTTAAAAAAGAGATAGAGTAGCTTCTAAACTAGATAATAGGGAAAAGCCAACAGTCACCTAAGGGCACATGGTTCAGAAGGATGTTTCCTTGAAGGATAATAGCAAAAGAGTGAAGTTTGGTCATCCCGATAGAGAGGTTCCAATAAAGTAACCCAGATGCCCTTAGGTACAGAGCAGACAGAGCTGAAAAATTCCAAATTACGCCTATCAACCTGATTAAATGAATAAAATACAACCTTTAAAATGCCTGTATGCAAATGCTAGAAGTCTAAAAAATATATAGCACTAATGAAAAGATAGATAAAATTGGCATCTCAGAGACCTGGTGGAAGGAGGAAAACCAATATGACACTGTGATACTTGGGTACAACTATATCACAATGATAGGGTAGATCAAATTAGTGGAGATGTTGTGCTCTATGTTAGAAAGGGCATTGAGTCAAACAGGATTAAAGTTTTGCAGGAAACAAAATATACCATAAGATCTCTATGGCTAGAAATTCCATGTAAAAAGAGGAAGGCAATTGCAATGGGGTGTACTATCAACCACCTGACCAGAATGAACAGATGGATGATAAAATGCTAAAAGAAATCAGGAAAGCTAACAAAAGTTACAACACGGTAATAATGGGCGATTTCAATTACCTCTGTATCTACTGGATCAATGTCACAGCAGGACAAGCTAGAGAGATACATTTCAAGATGAAATAAATGACTGCTTCTTGGAGCAACTGGTTCATGAACCTATAAAAGGAGAAGCTATTTTGGACTTAGTCCTTAGTGAAGCACAGGATCTGGTGCAAGAGATAATGGTGTTGGGGCCATTTGGCAATAGTGATCATAGCATGATCACATTTGATTTAATAACTGAATGGAGGATGGCAAGGAAATCCACATTACTATCCTTTAACTTTCAAAAGGGAGACTTTGATATAATGAGGAAAATAGTTTTTAAAGAACTAAAGGGAGCAGCTGCAAAGGTTACAGATTTAAATCAATCATGGGCATTGCTTAAAAATACTGTCTTGGAGGCACAGATCATATATATTCCATGCTTTAATAGAAGTGGAAAGAAGGTTAAAAAACTGTCAGAATGGTTTAAGGGTTAGGTCAGAGAGACTATTTGATAAACTAAAGAGTAGTAAATCATCTGGACTGGATGGTATACTGTACATCCCAGGGTGCTAAAAGAACTGAAATATGAGATTGCAGACCTACTGTTAGTAATCTGAAACTATCATCCGCCCAATCCTAAAAACTATCATCCGCCCAATCCTAAAAAACTCTACCCTTGACAAATCATCACCTAAATCTTACAGACCCATATCAAGTATTCCGTTTATGGCTAAATTAATTGAAAAAGTGGTACAAATTCAGACCCAAGAATACATTGACAGCTCAGCCCCCCTTGATGATCAGCACGGGGTGGAGACTCTCCTAACAGTACTAATTGATACCCTTGTAAGAGGAATAGACAATTCAAAACAAGCATTCCTACTCATATTCATTGATGTCTCCGCAGCCTTTGACAGTGTTCACCACTCAACAATGATTAATAAACTTAGGCAAATAGGAATAAAATCTACTGTTCTAGAATGGTTCACCTCTTACCTAAGCGACCGAACTCAAACGATACAAATTAGTAACCTCACTTCAAAAACTTACAATCAGGAACTAGGCCTCCCCCAAGGTTCAGCACTGTCAGCGCTACTATTTAACATATACTTAAAACACATCTGTCAAATCTTTAAAAAATTCAATGTCTACTATCATCTTTATGCGGACGACATAATGATGTATGTCCCATTCAGAATACCTAATATCCCTATACAACTCATTAATGAATGCCTTAATGAAATAAACACTTGGCTAAATGAAAACAACCTATACATTAATCACTCAAAAACAGAAGCCCTAATAGTAACTAAAAATACAGCGTTCATTCCCCCCTCACACATTATATTGCAGAATAACGATATCAAACTAAAAACTGAAGTACGTTACCTAGGCGTAATACTAGACAAACACCTCAGTATGGACACACACATAAGAAATATAACAAAAAAAGTTTATTTTAAACTTAAAGTATTAAAGCAACTCCGCCCCCTTATGTACCTACAAGATTTTCAACAAATTATACAGGCTATAATAACTCCCCATTTCGACTTTGCAAATCTAATCCTACTAGGTGTAACAAATCAGAACTTGAAAAAACTCCAACTAGCACAAAATGCAGCAGCCAAGACCATCATGAAGGCCCCACCTTTCCAACATATAACCCCTATTTTAGAGTACTTACACTGGCTCCCGATTCAAACCGAATAGATTATAAAACTCTCCTAACTACCTACAAAGCCCTAAATAAAACAGCACCCCCAACTATAAACAACCTCATCAACATAGAGCCTACTCATAATCTTCAAAGGAGAGACCAGTTAAACAAATTAACCACACCAAAAGAATTTATAAAGGCCAAAAAAACAACAAGAAAGCCTTCTCTCATGCAGCCCCCATAATGTGGAACACAATCCCATCAGAATTAAGATACTTACCTGAAATCATGGAGTTCAGGAAGAAATTTAAAACACATTTATTCACAATCTATTACGGATCCTTGACGAACTCACCTCTTCAGCTAGAAAAAGGATAGTTTTGCACCAGCTAACTTAATCTTTCCAGAAAAGGAATGAAGTACCGAAACCCTAAAACGATGCTTTGATGACTAACGATTAACATAAATACCTTTGTACATAGTTTTAATTTCTGTTCCTTGTACATAGTTTACAATTTGTTAAAATGTAAGTTCTTGAACCTTCATGAAGTTCCACATTGTTATCTGTAAAAACAGCTAACCCTGTTTACTGTTGTTCCATGTAAACCGCAACTGATCAATGGATGATGTGGTATATAAAAATCTGTTAATTAAATTAAATTAAATCATCACAAGGGGGGGCTGATAAGTCTCTGATCTTGTAACAAAACAGAAAGCTAGGGCACACTTCAGTTCCAGAGGTCCAGTTGATCGTTTTATTTTATTTGGGAGCAGCTGCTCCCATTGCTACCAAATAAACTGAAACTGCAGAGAGATCATTCAGACTTCCAGAACAGCAAGGCCGCGGGCCCCGTCCGCGTGGCCGCTCCTAACCGGGGGGGTGGCGGGCCGTTCGCCCCCCCCCCTCGGTTGCGGCGGCGGCGCGCGGCTCGATGGTGCCCGCGCGGCCGGGCGCCTCATTGGCTCCCCGCGGCGTTTAAAACGCCCGGGAGCCAATGAGGAGGCTAGGACCCGGCGGCGGGGGGGGTGAGTGGCGCGGAGACCCAGCTCTGCATCGGCAGTTGCTGGGTCGGGGCTGGAGGCTCCAGACGCGTGCGGGCTTGCTGCGCATGATCGTCGTCGGTTGTCCAGGCCTTGGCGCAGCGGGAGGCAGCACGTGAAGCGGCGCCGTCCTTGGAGCTCCGGGGGCAGCGATCCAGCGGCGGGGGAGTCAGGAGGCTCGTGGCTCTACAGGCAAGTTTGTTTGGGGAAGGTCAGGGTTTCAAATCCCACTAGGGGACAGCAACGGGTGTTCCTTGTAGTCTTGGGCAAGCCACTTAGTTATTTAGGGAATCCCCTCTATCCTTAAAAAAAAAAAAAAAACACACAAAACATATAATAATAATAATATTAATAAAATAAAATAAAATCCATAGCTACAGGAATAAATAATTAAGCCCATGGCCGGGGGAGGAATGAAGGGGGGTTCCGGAAAGCGCCACGGGTCTGGGAGGGCTAAGACGGTCGGTCCTCGGAGGGGAGAGCCTGCTCCGTTGGGGCGCTCGGCTCCTCTTGGAAGGGGGACCAGGGGCAGGGCTCCGAGCCGTGGCCCGGCGTCCGACTGTGGTACTAGCCCTGTCACCAGGCCGGGGGGGCGGCCGGGTAAGGGGGTCTCGGCTGGCCGGTTAGCTGGGGGCCGGCGTGGTAGGTCAGCAGCCCCGGCTAGCGGTACTTTGGGGCAGGGAGAGGCCCCTGGTGGCTTGGGGGTGGCTATAGGTCCCACGGGGGTGGGTTTAGGGGCGGCTCCTCAGTTGAGCACTGTGGTTATGGACGCTGCGAGTCCGGGGGTGGATCCGCTACTGCAGGGGCAGCCTATTCCCCCATGTGGGCGCATTGGCAGGGCGGGGGTCAAGGCTCTTCCCGCGCGGAATGGCTAGGGGCATGGCAGCCGCCTCGGCCGGGGGCGGGTTTTCCTTCGCCTTTCCCTGTTTTTTCTCCGCAGGTTTCGACTGGCTGGCCCTACTGGGGGCAACCGTGGGGGGCTCCTGCTGGAGAGCTGGACGGCGGGAGGGCGTGCACAAGTGGAGGCCCCGTGTCTGTCGGAAGCGGAGGGGGAGCAGAAGCATCAGCTTTGACGCCACCGGAGCCGGGCGTGTCTTCTGAGGTAGCAGCACCAGTGGCAGGTGAGTTGGCTACTGGGGTGAGGGCAGGGGAGGGGGGTAAGAAGCGAGCGTCCAAGCGCAAGCGGTGTTCCGGTCACCGGCGGCGGCGTTCGGGGTCCTCCTCTTCTTCAACGTCTGAGTCGTCGTCCGGCTCGGTGTCCGACGACTTGGCCGGGAGCCCGCGGGCCACTGGCGGGGAGGTCGGCGTGGGACAGGTGGGTTCTGTGCCTTCGGTGGCGTGTTTCTCGGAGTTATGGGAGGGAGTGCCAAAGACTCTGCGGAAAAAGATTGTGAAACGTCGCTACGTAGATATTTTCCGCTTACTCGAAGGTCGGAAGCGGTCGGGGGATAGCCGACGGAAGCGTAAGGAGGACGAGAAGGCGGGTAGGGTCAAGAGAGTGGCTCGGAATGTGGTTAATTGGACTCGGTCTTTCTTGCGTTTGGCGAGTGTATGGGGTCATTCGCATCCGGAGCAGTACGGTATGCTGTTGGCTTACGCGGATTCCATACTGGAGGCCTCACAGACTCATGACGGTTGGGCTTGGCTCAACTATGATGAGAAATTCCGTGATAAGATGGAGGAGAATCGCCTGTTGTCGTGGGGAACGCAGGACATTAATCTTTGGTTAACGCAGATGGCGATCAGACCTGGCGGGGGAGGTATGGGTGGGCAGAGAGGTGGAGTAGCCACCCCTGCGCAGGCGGATCGGCCCTTTCGATCGGGCGTGCCCCCTGTGTTGCAGAGAACTCCAGGGGGGGGGGGAACGGGGGACTTGTGCTGGCGCTTCAACAAGTCTTCCTGCCCCTTTCCGGATTGCAAATTCCGGCACGCCTGCTCCGTCTGTAATGGGGGTCACCCAGCCCTCAAATGTGTCAAGAAGAGTGGCGGGGGCGTGCCAGCCCCCAGCCACAAGTAATGGGGACGTCTGGAGTTTGGCCCCCACCCCTGTTGCGATTGAGGGGTTAGGCCCGTGGCTTAGGAGGTATCCGAAGCGACAGGTCAGCGGTCTTTTGGAATGCGGGTTTAAGGAGGCGTTTCCCATACCGGTGGTGGGCAGTGTAGGGGTACACAAGGCGCGGAATTCGCCTTCGGTGCGGCGTTTCGCGCAGCTGGTACGAGATAAGTTGGCAACTGAGCTGGCCTTAGGTAGGGTGGTCTTTTCCTATTGGTTCCTCGGTTAATGATCACGTTCCTAAGGTTTTTGGGTGCCGTACGTTACGCGTGTTCCGTTAGCATCCGAAAAGACGGCGGGTCCGGCGACGACTATTACCTTTTGGGAGTGGAGTTGGATTCCGTGGCGTTGGAGGCCCGCTTGCCGGGGGAGAAAGTTACGAGTCTGCGGGTGTTGGTCGCAGATGCGCTGGGTTCTAGTAAGCTAACGCTGCGGGAGATGCAGTCTTTGGCGGGGTCCCTGCATTTTGCGTATCGGGTGATCCCGATGGGGAGAGTGTTCTTGCGCCGGTTGTCCGCAGGTACTGCAGGCGACTCTAGGCTGCATCATCGGATTCGGATGTCACGCAGCTTGCGGGCAGATCTGCGGATTTGGGACGATTTTCTTCGTGACTTTAATGGTACCACGGTGCTGAGAGACCCGGAGGTGACTTCTGCGGATCTGCAGTTGTATACTGATGCAGCAGGGGGTTCCGGTTTGGGGGATTTATTTTTGGGGCGCATGGTGCGCAGAAGGCTGGCCTCAATCCTGGCGAGCGGTGGGGCTTACGAGGAATATTACCTTCCTCGAGTTGTTTCCCATTGTGGTGGTCCTGTCCTTGTGGCCGGATGGACTCCGCAATCGCAGAGTGCGCTGGTGGTGCGACAACGAGGCGGCAGTGTCGGTGATCAATAACTATTCCCCAAGATGTCAGCCGGTAGCTGACCTGATGCGGCAGGTGGTCTTTTCATGCTTGCAGTTGAATTTAGTGATTAAGGCTCGTCATATTCCGGGAGTCATAACCAGATTGCCGATGCTCTTTCCCGTTTCAAGTGGGCGCTGTTTCGGACCTTGGCGCCCGATGCGGACCTCGGCGACATGGGTCACGTATCAACGTGGCTACTGCAGTGTGGGGTCCTTCTTGCTACTCCATGGATGGCGTCCCGGGCCAGCGTCGGATCTGCTTCTGGGTCAGTATGTGGCGGCGGCTAAGGAACAGGGCCTGTCGCGGACCACGGTCTGAAGGAACTTAGCAGGATTTGCCTTTTTCGCACGGGCTATCGGGTGGGGGGGGGGCGGGAGGGGGATTTTTAACGCGTACATTGTTGCGGGGTTGGGAGCGGTCTAGTCCCTCGCCCGGGGATTGGCGGCGTCCTATTACTCATGACTTACTGCGTCGGTTATGCGGGGCCTTGCCGCGGGTGGTGGCCACCTACTATGAAGGGGTGCTCTTTCGGGCCGTTTTTTCGTTAGCCTTTTTCGGCGCATTTCGGGTGGGCGAGCTGGTTTCGGAGTCGGGGCGGCTTCACAATGGGAGGGAGGTGCAGGTGCGTCACGTGCACTTGCTCGGGAGTAGGGTTCGTATCCGCCTTGCCCGTTCTACGACGGATCAGGCGGGAATGGGTATGTGGGTGGACTTGGCCGCGGTCCAGGGTTCCCCCTCGTGCCCGGTCGCGTTGCTGCAGGCGTACTGACGCGTTCGTCCGGAGGCTAGCGGTAGCCTTTTTATCCATTAGGTCGAGCGGGTTCTTACGCGTTGCCAATTTACCGCAGTGCTACGGCTGGCATTACGACAGATAGGTGAGGGCCCTGGTGCCTTCGCCCCTCATTCCTTCCGGATCTGGGCGGCGGCCAGTGCGGCGGTGGCCGGGCTGCCCGATCAGGAGATACAGCGCATTGGGCGTTGGCGGTCGGGAGCTTTCCACTGCTATGTGCGTTTCTGGGGGAGTGGGGGGGGGGCACTAACGGGGCTATTTCTTTGTCTTTCAGATGTGGGGCATAGAAGCTGCTGGATTCCTGGCCACTCCTTTGTCTTCTGGGCGGGTCGGCGAGCAGCGACGCGCCCATTGGGGCTGAATTTGGGACTTTCCGAGCAGGCGGTGACGATCACATGGCTGGGCGAGCACGGACTCCGGTGGATACAACTCCTGCCTTTGCTTCGGCACCTCCAGCGAACCAGAGGCGCCCCGGAGGTGTTACTGCTCCACTTAGGTGGCAACGATCTCGCTTCATGGACTTGCCGGCAGTTGATTCGAGCAGCTATCAAGGACTTTGGGGTGGTTTTGGGGATGTTTCTGGATGTATTATTGCTATGGTCGGATATCATTCCAAGGCCGTCCTGTAGGGCTCAGCGACGGTGGTCACGGGGTGTGACCAAAATTAGCCGTCTAATTGGCCGGTGGGTGGGCCAGCAAGGGGGCTGTCAAATCTTTCACCCTTGGGTGGACGTGGACTGCCCTGGCCTCTATAGGCCGGACGGGGTGCACTTGTCCCCTATAGGGCTAGATTTACTGCTTAACGATTGGCAGGAGGCCTTGGAAGGTATTCCGTTGGGGGCGAGGGCTGGTCGCAGCTTACCTTTGGGGGGCGGCTCTGGTCGTGGCTGACCTGAGCCGGTGGCGGGATCCCGGAGGTTTCCGGGGTCCGGAGCCGGTGGCAAGCATGAGGGCGGGGGTGGGGTACCCCCGACCCGGTTAACCCCTCAGGCTTTTGCTAATAGCATGGCGAAGCCGGAAGAGGGAAGGCGTGGAAAATGTCGGGCCTGTGCCCGGGGGAAGCGGATGCGGCGTCACCTTGCTACTAACACGGCGGGTGAGAGCTCGCTCTGCTTGGGGGGGGGTGGGAGTTAAAATGTGTTGATGTTGTATTATGTGTGTTTAAAAGGTTATTAAAGCTGCGACCAGTTTAAGTCCCAAATGGTTGTCATGTGTTTGTTTTGAATTAATCTGTCGGGGAAAGGAAAGTGGGGGTGGGGCCTGGGGGGGGGAGGGGGGGCGAGAGGCGACATGCCGCCTTACCCGGTTACTGAAGCATGTTCATAGCTTTCTGTTTCGTTACAAGGCCAGAGACGTATCAGCTCCCCCTTGTAAAATCTTTTTTAGATTGGAGAATGGCCAATGTAATGCTGAGACAGCTGAGGGGAGATATGATAGAGGACTATATATTAATGAATGGAATGGAACAGAACAGGTAAATGTAGATCAGTTGTCTATTCCTTCAAAAAGTAGAAAGACTAGGGGACACTCAAGGAAGCTACAATGTAGTCCATTTCGGACTACTAAGAGAAAGTCCCAAAACTAATCAATCCGTTTACCCAGCCCACTCTAGCTCACAAACAGAAAGTGAACCCAGAAAAGGAAAATAAAAATAGAACATACATAATACAGAAGAAAAAAATCAAAGACAGGCTAAACAGATGGCACTACAATTAAGCTCATGTAAAAGCAGAAGGTAAAGTGCCCGAAACCTCAGGACAACGAGCATTAATGAAGGCCACCAGAAACGCAGAGAAGCTAAAGCCAGAGGAGAAAGAAAGGCAATCGTAGAACTCAACAGAGATTTCCAAAGTGCATCAAGACAGGACAATGAAAAGTACTACAATGACACATGCAAGGAAATAGAAGCAGAAACTATTAGAGGAAGAACACGATCAGATTTCCTAAAGCTATGAGAGTTAAAGAAAAAAATTCCAGCCTCGAACTGGAATGTTACAAGATGCTCAAGGTTCTATGATGAATGATGCTGAGAAGATCAAGAAAAGGTGGAAAGAATATACAGAGTTTTTATATGATAAAGATCAAGTGGACCAACAGCTGTTTCAGCCTGTACCTTATGATCCGGAGCCATTGGTGGTAAAAGAAGAAGTTGAAGAAGCATTGAAAGCTTTATCAAAGAACAAAGCACCAGGCATTGATGGCATTCCCATAGAAGTATTACAGCAATCTAATGCAGCTGTTACCATACTTACAAGGCTCTGCCAAGAAATTTGGAAGACAACATCATGGACATCTGACTGGAAAAGATCTGTGCTTATACCTAAGGTAAAAGATATATTTAGTCTCAACTTGAATTTGGTCTCAAATTTCAGGGTCTGGAATACATTCTCTTTTCCTTCTAAAGAGCAACTCTCGCACATTATCTCTTCCATAAACACATGCACTTCTCCAACCGATCCATGTCCTGTATCTTGGATAAAGTCCACAAAGTCAAATTTTATTCACATAATACAAAACATTGTGCATAATTCCCTCTCTCAAGGTAATTTACCAAAGCACTTAAAGCTTGCAACTGTTAGACCAATCCCGAAGAAGACAACATTAGACAAGAATAACCCAGCTGCCTACCGGCCTATTTCCAGCATACCCTTTTTAGCGAAAATCATTGAAAAGACAGTGCAACTTCAACTCCAAGAACACATTGATATTCATGCGCCTTTAGACGATAACCAACATGGTTTTCGCCCAAACCATGGAGTTGAAACCTTAATGATTTATCTTTTTGATTACGTTCTCCGTACCATTGATGACATTAAAAAGGGTATTATAATGATTTTTATAGACATTTCGGCTGCATTCGATTCTGTAGATCACAATAGGTTATTACATAGATTAGAGGAGATTGGTCTACATGGGGTCACATTAAAATGGTTTCAATCATATCTGACAGAGAGATTTTTACAAGTAAAGATTGGACAAAAAACTTCTCTGCCCATAAGAGTATTACAAGGTGTGCCACAAGGTTCCGCTCTTTCTTCGCTTCTCTTCAACATTTATTTGCAGCCAATTTGCAATATTCCATTAAAAAGTGGCATAAAGTATACAATTTATGCTGACGATATTATGATTTTCACAACTATCTCCATCGAGAAACCTGATTTTTCCAGCATCACAGATTGTCTATCACAAATGTCCACCTGGTGTAAAACCAACAATATGCAAATTAATTTTAGCAAGACAGAGGCATTATTTGTATCTCGTAACCAAAATTTTGCACATCCACCTGTCATCAAGATAGATAATTCAATTATTCCTATTAAATCAGAAGTGAAATATCTTGGAGTTACTCTAGACAAGGAATTAAATCTCAGATCACACATAAACAAGACGATTAGAAGCGCTTATTATAGAATGAAAATCATCAGAAGACTAAGGCCGCTTCTGGAAACTGTTCACTTCCGCAATGTTTGTCATGCTCTAATTACACCATTACTTGACTTCTGCAATCCAATATATCTGGGTCTAGCTAAGCAGTCACTGAAGCCTTTACAGTTAGCGCAAAACACCGCTGCTCGTATAATTTTTGGTCTATCAAGTAAAGAGCATATAACTCCTATCTTAAAGGAGCTTCATTGGTTACCAATATCATCTCGTATTAAATACAAAACAGTAATTTATATTTTCAAGATAAAGCAACAATGTTCTGCAAAAAGTCTGACATATCTTATCCGGTCAGATATTAGCAACAGACCTAGGAGAAGTGTATCTGAAAATAGAATCAGCTCCTCAAATGACATCAGAAAAACACGCAAGGAGACCTCTGAGAGAGCTTTCTCGTTTGCTGCGACTTCCATCTGGAACTCCCTACCTAATGATCTGAGAGTAGCTCAGGACATCAAAGACTTTAGAAAACAACTGAAAACAGTTTTGTTTATGGAGCACTACGGTCATGCAATCAACTAATTAATTTTTAACACACAGAGTCATTCATTCCTCCAATCCCCTATACTTAGCTGACTTGATTTCTCTCCATACTCCTTACCGACAGCTTCGCACCTTACATGCCAATCGTTTATCCCTTCCGTCCCCTACACAAGCTCATCTGGAACAAACACGTCACGCTGCTTTCTTTTTCCTAGGACCTTCCCTATGGAACTCACTTCCTCCCTCCCTCCGGCTAGAACCCTCTTACCAGAACTTCAAGACATTATTGAAGACCCACTTATTTCAACAGGCGTTTGACCTCCCCCCTTGAGTGTCCTGTATAGTTCTCTGTCTGTCTGTATGTTTATTGTCTTACCACCCAGTTTGATTATTGTTTGACTTTGTTGTCCTTATTGGTCTTTTGACATTGGATTTGTCTGGTTATTGTTTGAATTTATTGTTATTTATTGAATTTACTGTTGGGTTATTGTTTGATTTTACTGTTTTGTCCGGTGGCCCCTTTGGTCCTTCTTTCTCTTTATTTTAATGGAGTTCCTTTCTTTTAATGCCAGCATTTACATTTATTTTATTGTAAACCGCCCTCATGTTTCGACAATGGGCGGTATATAAAATGTGCAATAAAGATAAAGATAAAGATAAAGATATACATTGTACAATAGCTCACTTTATAGTATAGCTCACAATATATATAGTGCACCTTTTCCAAAAACATTTAATCATATATTTACAAACTATGTATATATTATCACAGATTTTTTCACTATTACTAATTTTCTCTCTTGTTAAACCGCTTTGATTGTATGATAAGGCGGTATAAAAATCCAATTAAATAAATAAATAAAATAAATAAAATAAAGAAAGGTGATCCAACTGACTGGAAATTATCACACAATCGCTCTGATCCCACATGCCAGCAAGATTCTACTGAAGATTATTCAACAGAGACTGCAACCATACCTGGAACAAGAACTACCTGAAGTGCAAGCAGGGTTCAGGAAATGGGGAAGAATGAGAGACATCATCACTGATGTGAGATGGATCCTTGAAAAGACTAAAGAATACCAAAAGGATATCTATTTGTGCATCCTTAAATATAGCAAGGCTTTTGACTGTGTAAACCATGAGAAACTCTGGGCCACATTAAGAAGCATGGGTATACCAGAACACCTGATCGTTCTCTTGCACAATCTGTACATTGATCAAGAAGCAACAGTTCAAACAGAACATAATAAGCAAAGATGTAAGACAAGGCTGCATACTTTCCCCCTACCTGTTTAGTTTATATGCAGAACAAATCATCAGAGAAGCAGGATTGTATGAAAACAACAGAGGTGTGAAGATTGGTGGAAGACTCATCAACAACCTTCGCTATGCTGATGATACCACATTACCACCTGAAACATTTGCTTCTCACAATCAAAGAACATAGTCTTAAAATGGGCCTGCACCTTAATGTAAAGAAGACAAAGATCATGACAACTGGCAAAATCAACAAGTTCATCGTTGAAGGAGAAGAAATTGAAATCGTGGACAACTTTAACCTACTTGGATCAACTATCAATGAAGAAGCAACAAACAGTCAAGAAATCCAACGACACATTACTCTAGGCAAAATAGCTATAAAAGACCTAGACAAGATTCTCAAGAGCAGAGATGTCTCTCTCCATACAAAGATTCAACTCGTTCAAGCCATGGTATTTTCAATAACATCATATGGATGCGAAGTTGGACAGTGAAAAAGATAGACAGGAAGAAAATTGATGCCTTTGAATAATGGTGCTGGTGGCGAATACTGCATATACCATGGACTACCTGAAGAACAAACCAGTCAGTAGTAGAGGAGATCAAACCTAAGCTTTCTTTAGAAGCTCAGATGACAAGACTTTGACTTTCATACTTTGGACACATCATGCGAAGAGAGAGATCATTAGAGGAAGACATCATGCTTGGCAAGATAGGTCAACGCAAAAAAAGGAAGGCCAGCAATGAAATGGATCGATACAACAACAGCAGCTACAGTACCAGTCTTTCAACAATGAGCCACCTGACTGAAGGCTGAACACAATTTAGGACAACTATCCAGAGGGTCGCCATGAGTCGACACTGACTCGACGGCACTTAACAACAACAACAACAACCAGCTGGGAGGGCTCATAAAAAATATACGACACAGACTGATACTTTATCAGACATTTACACAGATATTTAAGGAAAAAGAGCCCCCCCCCCAGCTGCTAGACCCCAAAGCAGAGAAGAAGGAACTCCCATCTCCTCCTCTGAGTATCCCTTGAGAGATCAGGAAACATTCAAACAGTCAGGCCCTTAAACAACAGAGTCTGCTTCCTAAAAAACATTTTCTTTAGCCACTCCTTATCAGATAACATTGCTAATGTAATAAATAAAGTGGAAGGAACTAGAGATTCTTCCTGTGATGATTCTAGCAGAGCAGATACATTCAAAGCATCAACATGTGATAACCCAGCCACAGCCTCAACACCTTCATTTTTAACAGTAGGTAGATAGTATAACTTCACAATAGGGGGATGTGATTCAGGAAGAATACTCAATGTCTCTGTTAAATAAGAATGGAACATGTCCCTTACTGACACTGTCATTACCTTGGGAAAATTCACCAAATGTAGAATTTACAGTCTAGTTGTATTTTGGAACATCTCCAGCTTAACTCTTATTGCAATACTGTCCTTCCTGAAGGTGTCTGTGTATCCTTCCAATACCATCACCTTAGACTGCAAATCAGATGCAACCCTTTGAAAAGAAAGTAGCTTAGTCGTATTCTCCTGAATAGCAGTGGAATTATTCACTATCTGAGTGGACAAGATGAGTTGCATGATTGCAGACCAAATAGGCTCTAACATTATGACTTCCGGGGGCACTCAGGACAAAGATGGAGAAACCACCACTACTGCAGGCACATCCTCACTCTGCTCTGTACCAGGTCAGGCACACTTGAGGCAGCCGAGCTTGTACCCTTTCTTCTGCCATCTTTACCGAGTCATCTGCCCTCTGCAGTTGATCCAGGAAAACACCTCCTACCAATCCAGGACCCAGGTCCAGCCCCTGCTTACAGACCGAGTCCACTGCCATGAGAAACTCTGCCTGCTTCACCAACCCAGGAACCTCTTGCTGGTAGAAAACCTGGGGAGAGAGATTCCATGCCCAAAGCAGACGCTGAGGTCTCCACCTCTGATAACTGCAAAGCCAGGCTATCCTCCCCAGAAAAAGCCGGCTGCTGGGTAAGGGAAAAAAGAAAGAATCCAAGGGTCCAGAGACCTGCAAAGGTAACAGAGTTGAGGCCAAGGGGGCCAGAGAGGGCTGCTTAGCCCCCTTAGCTTTCTACTTTTTCCTCATCCAACAATCCTTAAACAAGCCTGTCCATCACCCAGAAAACATCTTAATAACATTGAGAACTGTAGGCACAGGAATCCCAAGATCTTTGGAGATGGCCTTGTACCCCTTTGGAAGTTTGATGTTTGCTGATAATGGGACTGTCTCAGGCATCTGTCTTGTCTTCATCATTGTGAAAATGGAACAGGCCATTTTAAATATTAGAGCCCATTCATTAGTTGATTCAAGTTATTTGAGCACTGACAATTGATCACAGGTGTATCTAATTTTGCTGCAATGGATCTGTGATTCTTCTGTTCAAACTGATTTGAATTGTTTATAAGGGTACCAATAATCATGTCCTAGCAATATCCCAGTTTTTATACTATTTCCTACTATATCCTTTTTTATTGGTCTTGCTTTAATTCTTTTATTTGTCAAATATGTGTGCATATATAGTCCAAAGCCATTTCACTGGCCACTTTTTTTTAGGAGATATTAGACATTAAAGGCTTGAAATGCAAGTGTGCCAATAATGTTGACAACAACTGTATATGCTGAAAATTGAACCTTGTTGAATCAGCTGTGAACTCTAGCAGGCTTTAACTGGCAGTGCTAGCCCAGTAGAGAGTGAAACTGACAGTAAATTTCCAGCTAGTCAGTACAGCGCAGAAAATGATATTTTCTGAAAGCAATGAGTGCCTTAGCTGTGGGCATTATCAGCAGATAATTGCCCTTACTGCTTTGATAGACATCCTTGGCTTTGGATTGAGGTATCTATCAGTGGAAGCAATTGCTGTATCTAATGATGATGGCTGCTGTATGGGCACTAACACTTCAGCTGAATATGTCATCATCATCATTATCATTAAAGTTTCCTACTTCACTGACTTTACATGACTGATTGACTAACATTTGAATATGCAACAACCAAAGGCTTTAGATACGAATCACAGCCATTTTTTTCTTTGCTTCAGCAGTCTTTTGGAATGCTGATGTTGGTTGTAGAGCCTGGTGAATGGATCCTAGGAGATTTGAACCTGGGCACTGTGTAATTTGAAAAAACTCCTAGATCCGTGGCCGTGTTATCACCTTTGGTTCAGAATGAAAAGTTGGTCTCGCATAGCAGTTGGATGATCTGATGCTCCAGGGCCAAATGGATCTGGTGTTCAGGATAGTCAATACTGTATGCAGGTCATATGTAAGTGAGAAATTCTATCACTCAGAATACAATACAGCAAGAGGTAGAATGAGATCAGATCCTTTTAACATTTCAGTAATTTTTTAAAATGTATTAGTATTTAGCTTACACCTTTTCCAGTAAATGTTTAAGGTGTGCTACATTCAGGCACAATAGTTATTTCCCTAGACACAAAGGGGGTTAATATTAGAGGCATTTATTTGGTTGTCTTTTGGAGTTAATCAGACAAATGTCTTATTTTTAAAGTCTCTCTTCTCCCCAGACCATTAATATTTCACATTTCATTTTGTTTCATTTACAAATGAAATGAAATGGGAAATGACATTTTCATTTGCTGCCTTTCATCTACTGTGCACACTGTTGAGCAATAGTGCACACTGTGACGCAACAGCCACACTATTCATGCATGCAATAAAACAAAACAAAACAAAAACCTTTAGTGATCCAAACTGAAATGAACTGAAACCAACATCATTTGTCTTCACACCTACATTGGAAAAGCTGATGCCTAACCAAAATCCATCTTTAGGAGAGCAAGTAGGCACGCTAGAGGGCGGACCAAATGTTTATCCAGATAGTACTGATAGGCAATGCTATCGGAATAAACCTATGCCACAGAATGGAAGGCCTGAGCTATCTTGTTAAATATATATCCATTTCTTTAGTCTGCTATATTCAATGTTAAGCCACTGAATTTCTGGTCAAAATTAACATGGTTGATGATGCAGATGAGTATAGTCCTTACCTTTTTTCTCTGTGCTGTAAGAACCAAAATGTGATTCAAAAAGAACACTCATAAACTGAGTTTAATAGTTTAAATTAAATTTAACTAAAGAATAGTTCAAGGCAGCATTAATTCTTGAACATTTAAAGCTCTAATCAAGTTTTATTAACCATCAAAAGAACAATTCTATGAACTTTAATTTTTGTATATACATTTTGGGAGTAGGCAGCAAGTGAGAGACCTTGACTGATCTTGTACAGGAAAAATGAAAGTTAATACTTCCTTCTGCCCCCTTATTAAATTTGACTAATATTTTTAGACATTTTTCTTAGGCTTATTTTTATTTTATAACCGATATCAAATCAAAACATGGAAGCAAAGGCATGTAAAAGTACTACTACTACTACTACTGGTCATTTATATAGCGCTACAAAGCGTACACAGTGCTGCACAGAGACATGTAAGAGATGGTTCCTTCTCATCAGAGCTTACAAACTAGTCAAGACAGACAACAAAACAGCTGGGGACAGATATATCTAGGGCAGTGGTTCTTAACCCAATCCTCTGGGACCCCCCAGGCCCGTCAGATTTTCAGGATATCCACAATGAATATGCATGAGCTAGATCTGCATGCACTGCTTCCATTGTATGCAGATCTATCTCATGCATATTCATTGTGGATATCCTGAAAAACAGACTGGCCTGGAGGTCTCAGAGGACTGGGTTGAGAACCATTGATCTAGGGCAGGGCTACTCAAATCCAGTCCTGGAGGGCCACAAACCAGTCAGGTTTTCGGGATATCCCTAATGAATATGCATGAGATATATTTGCATGCACTGCCTCCATTGTATTTGACTCTATCTCATGCATATTCATTAGGGATATCCCGAAAACCTGACTGGTTCGTGGACCTCCAGGACTGGATTTGAGTAGCCCTGGTCTAGGGGAATGGTAAGGAAACACATAGTTGGAGAACAGGAGACTATGTGGATTAGGATCCAAAAGCAGCTTTGAAGAGGTGAATTTTTAGCCTGGATTTGAAAAGGGCCAGAGGTGAAACTTGATGTACCAACTCAGGAAATTTATTCCAGGCATAAGGAGCAGCAAGGTGGAAATATCAAAGTCTGGAGTTGGTGGTAGAATAGAAGAGCGCAGAAAAAAGTGATCTGCCAGAAGAGTGAAGTTCACGGACAAGGGTGTAGGGAGAGATAAGAGAGGAAAGGTAGAGAGGAGCAGCAGCTGAATTTATTTAGCTGAAAGTAACCTGAACCTCACAGATACTCATAGTTCTCTAAATCAAAACTTGCAGGACCACCTCCAGCTTTAGTTTAGAGGAAGCTATTTTGCTTCTTGACAGAGGGGCAGATGGATGGATGGATCAATTCACTGCTATATTGGTTTTGCACCAGTATTAAAAGAAGCTAGACTTGGACAAAACCAATGTAGATGATTATTCAATTTTTCTTTGGAAGTGACAATTTACACTGTACTTAGATTAAAAAAATAAGTTATAAAGATGGAAGAAGCCAATGAAAACAAATCATTAGACAATAAATATTTCATGCAACCTCTTATTTGCCTGTGTAACTTGACTGGATTATAAATAGGTATGGATTCTGATTCTAGGTGTTTATCATTTGGAATTTTAGGGGCGGGATATCTTTGAGGTAATTAGGTGATGTTCCAGGGTCAGAAAAATAAGGATCCAACAATATATTTAAATAGCAAAAAAAGTTTTTTGTGACTTTGTAGGTGGATTCCATTCAGTGGCCCAAAACACGAGTGCCATTTTAAAAGGTTTAGTAATGATTCGGAAGTTTGAATATGTGAACATTGAAATCATGGACACATCTCCATAGCCATTCTACAAATAACGTTCACAGATGTCTCTGGTGCAGGGATGTCCAAGTAGGCATGGGGTGTGGCAAAGGCACATCTAGGGAGCGGCAATGTATTTACACATCCCCATCTGATCTCACATCAATGTTTATACCAGCTCCAGGTACAAATAAACATCAAGAAAGAGCTTGTTTTCTCCTTAAAACATCCAGATAGGGTAGAGTAGATGGAGAATTAATTGACAAGCCTTAAATGACAAAGGCCCAAACTGGGATTTGAACCCTAACCATGATGCTCATAAAACAGTACTCTAACCAATATGCTATTACACGTCTTACTCCTGAAATACAATCCTGGGGATGTCTTTATAGATGTTTGATGGGGCACATCCACATTTCTGAAATTGTGCCTGAACTTGCATGTGCCTGCTTCTTTTTCAGATGTTCTGGTTTTGACATCCCAGATGGCACTTGGGTGTCCCATTGTGAAATGTGCCTCAATATTTCCATGCCAATATATTCTCCCACTCTCAGCCTTTCTTCTCCCAGCCCCTCTCTCTGAGCCCCAACATCATCCACCCTTCTCCCAACTGCAGCAACCCATATTTGAGCCCTAGCATCAGCATCTCCTTTTTCCAGCTTCAGCCCCCCTTCTTCAGCTCTAGCATCAACCTCCTTCTCCCAGTCCCACCACCAGTATCACCACTCCCTTCTTATAGTCCCAGCATCACCCCCTTCTCCCCCCCTCGATATCAGCCTTTAGTTCTCCCAGATCCAGCCACCGTCTCCTACTGATTGCATAGCCCCTTCAGGTTATGCTTCTCCTCCATGCTTGTTTAATGGTTCTGCCACTGGCATCATCGGAGGATTTGAAATGCGAGAACACACTCTTGCAAGAATGCAAGAAGTGACTGTTTTTGCATTTTAAACCCTTTTACAGTGCCAGCAGCAGAGCCAGTAAAGAAGCAGAGAATGGCAGGAGCAAAGACATAAGCTCCTGCTGCCATCATAAGAACATAAGATATGCCTTACTGGGTCAGACCAAGATCCATCAAGCCCAGTATCCTGTTTCCAACAGTGGCCAATCTAGGTCATAAGTACCTGGCAGTTTCCCCAAAAAGACACAGGTTCCACAATGCTTGTATAGGGACAAGCAGTGGATTTCCCAGGTCCCTTTAATAATGGTTTATGGAACTTTCCTCCAGGAACTTGTCCAAAATTGTTTTAAACCCAGCTACACTAACAGCTTTTACTATATCCTCAGATAACGAATTATAGAGTTTGATTACACGTTGAGTGAAAAATATTTTCTCTTTTTAGTCTTAAAAAGGTTACACTGTAGCTTCATTGCATGCCCCCTATTCTTTCTATATTTTGATGGCGTAAACAGTCTACATTTACCCGTTCCACTCCATTCATTTATAGACCTCTATCATATCTCCCTTCAGTCTTCTCTTTTCCAGGTTGAAGAGCCCTAACCTTTTTAGCCTATCCTCATAGGGGTATCCTTCCATCCCCTTTACCATTTTGGTGACTCTTCTCTGTACCTTTTCTAATACCGCTATATCCTTTTTAAGATACGGCGACTAGAATTGCACACAATATTCAAAATGCAGTCGCACCATGAAACATAGTAACATAGTAAATGATGGCAGATAAAGACCAATATGGTCCATCTAGTCTGCCCAGTAAGATGGCAAGAGTAGGTGCACCTGCTACTTTGTGCAGGCCACCCCTTCCCATGTCTTTGTTTAGGGATGAACCCACTGCTCCATGTAGGACACCCCTATTTGTTGAGAAATTAGATAGTTAAGTTTATTATGATTTTATCCTGTTGCTATAAAGGGATCCACTGTGTCTGTCCCATGCTGTTTTGAATTCTGTCACTGTTTTTGCCCCCACCATTTCCATCGGGAGGGCATTCCAAGCATCCACCACCCTTTCAGTGAAAAAGTATTTCCTGACATTGCCTTTCAATTTACCCCCTTGCAGCTTCATGTTATGCCCTCTAGTTTTACACCTTCCCCGTTTTTGGAAGAGGTTTGTTTGTTCATTATTTCTCTTAAAGGTCTGAATCATATCTCCCCCATCCCTCCTCTCCTCCAGAGTGTACATATTTAGGTCTTCAAGTCTCTTCTCATAATGATACAGAGGAATTATAATGTCTTTTGTTTTATTCTCCAATCTTTTCCTTATGATTCCTAGCATCCTATTTGCTTTCTTGGCTGCCGCTGCACACTCAGCCGAGGATTTCATCATGTTATCCACAATGATGCCTAAATCTTTTTCCTGGGTGGTGGTTCCTAATGTGTAACTTTGCATTGTGTAACCATAGTTTAGCTTGCTCTTTCCTAGGTGCATAACTTTGCACTGGTCCACATTAAATGTCATCTGCCATTTGGTTGCCCAGTCTTCCAATTTATCAAGGTCCTTGCAATTTTTCATAATCCTCTTGGGTTTTAACAACATTGAATAGTTTTGTGTCATCTGCAAATTTAATTACCTCACTCATTCCCATTTCTGGTCATTCACGAATATGTTAAAAAGTACTCAACCCAGCACAGATCCCTGGGGTACTCCACAATTCACCTTTCCCCATTGTAAAAATTGGCCATTTAGCCCTACCCTCTTCTTTCTATCTTTTAACCAGTTCCTGATCCACAGTAGTACACTGCCTCCTATCCCATGATTTTTAAGTTTCTCCAGGAGTCTCGCATGAGGGACCTTGTCAAAGGCTTTCTGCAAATCCGGATACACTATATCAACCAACTCACCTGTTTATTCACACATTCAAAAAAATATAACAGATTAGTAAGACAAGACCTTCCTTGGCTAAAGCCATGTTGGCTGTCTCCCATTAAACCATGACTATCTACATGTTCAGTAATTTTGTTCTTTATAATGGTTTCTACCATTTTTTCCGGTACTGATGTCAGGTTTATTTATTTATTTAGCTGTATTTATATCCTGCTTTTCACCGGGTCAAAGCGGTCAATTGGGAGATACATTTAACACGAGGGGACATGACACACATACGCTAATACTTACAGGGAACATGGGCAATGGAGGGTTAAGTGGCTTGCCCAAGACCACAAGGAGTACCTATAGGACTAGAAATCCCAGTCCCCCCGGCCTGAGATTGCTGTCCCCAGGTGGGACTTGAACCCCCGGCCCGAAGTACCTTGTCCTAACCACTAGGCCACTCCTCACCAGTCTGTAGTTTCCCGGATCACCCCTGGAACCCTTTTTAAAAATTGGCAGTACATTGGCCATCCTCCAGTCTCCAGGTATTACAGATGATTTTAATGATAGCTCACAGATTACTAAAAGGTCTGCAATCTCATATTTCAGTTCTTTCAACATCCTTGGATGTATTTCATCCTGTCCAGGTGATTTTCTACTCTTTAGTTTATCAAATAGTTGTAATACATGTTCCAGGTGTATTGATATTTCTTTCAATTTTTCTGTGGCATCACCTTTAAATATGATTTCAGTCATGGGCAACATCCCTACATCTTCCTCAGTAAAGACCGAAGCAAAGAATTTTTTCAGTCTCTCTGCTATGGCCTTGTCCCCTCTTAGTGCCCCTTTTACCCTTCTATCTTCTAATGGTCCAACTGACTGTCTCACGGTTTTTTTTGCTACAGATGTACTTGAAAAATTCTTTATTACGTGTTTTTGCTTCCACAGCAAGCTTCTTCTCAAATTCGTAGGGGGACAGAGCATAGACCCTTCCAAACATGATATCTTAATTTATACGCTTTGTCAGTAGTGTTGCTTTATGTTTATCATTAATATCACTATTGTCCAGCTTGGTTATTGGGATTTTAGATGTGGTTCTGGTCCTTTTATATGTTTATTTGCCTTTTTGGTCTATGCACATGTATCACAACTATCAATTTTCTGGGTTTCCCTGCCTTTGCTGCACATTGCTGACTGAAATGGTTTCTCTCTCCTGCAAATGTGCCTCTAGCGCGAGGTTTTCACTGGCGCTAATTTTCAGACGCTGATTTCATGGTGTTAGTGTGCATGGAGCCTCTCCCCGCCTACTCTTTGCCCATTGACCCCTTCTCTCCGCCCTCTGGAAAGCCTTACTCCACCCTTCAGGCCCAGATTTCACAGCGTTAGTGTGCCTTAAAGCCGCCACTGCGGCCGCCTTCTGATCCCATTCCCTCTTCTTGGTTCTCTGAACCGTCCCCAGCTTTATTTCATCCTCTCCTTTCTATTATTAATGCCAGCCTGTCCCATGGCATCTTTCTGCATCCTTGGAAGCATGCCTTGGTACGCCCTCTCCTAAAACATCCCTCTCTGGACTCCTCTGTTCCTGCGAATTACCGCCCAGTATCCAACCTTCCCTTCACTTCCAAACTGCTGGAAAAGGCTGTTTTTTCCCAACTCTCACATCACCTGGACTCTACACCTTTTCTGCATACCCGGCAATCTGGTTTTCGGCCTGGGCACAGTCTTGAAACTACTATCACGGCAGTTTTGAATGAGATTTACACTTCCCGGGATCGTGGCGATATAATGGTGGCGGTATCTCTCGACCTTTCAGCTGCTTTCGATTTAGTGGATCACGCTCTTCTCCTTTCTCGGTTACGGGATGCGGGTATCCGTGGCACTGTGTATCGTTGGTTCTTTTCTTTCTTATCCTTCTGGTCCTTTGCAGTCTCTTCAGCCTCTTCCACTTCTCCTCACTTTCCTCTCACCTGTGGTGTTCCTCAAGGCTCCATTTTGGCTCCTCTGCTATTCAATGTCTTCTTGGCTCCTCTAGCTTTACTGGTTCAGCAATCCGGGATATCAGGGTATTACTATGCCGATGACATCTTTCTCTTACACCATACCTCCTCCTCCCATCCTGATATTACTCCCCTGGAATCCTGCCTGTCCTCGGTTTTCTCCTGGCTCTCCTCTAACTGCTTGGTCCTTAATGTTTCTAAGACCGCGGCTATTTGGTTCGCTCACGGCTCCTCCACACCGTTACCCACCCCCTCTTTCTCTGGCACCCCTATCTCCCTAGTTTCCAAACTCCGCTATCTGGGTGTCATCCTCGACAGTAATCTCACCTTCCACGACCACATCTCACATGTCTCTCGGAACTCCTTTTTCTGTCTTAGGCGAATCCGTGCTATCCGACCATTTCTTTCTTCTCAAGCCCTTACTACTCTCCTCCTTTCCCTGGTCATCACCAGATTAGATTTCTGTAACTCTATTTACGCAGGCATTCCCCAATATCAAAAACACCGATTGCAGCTGATACAAAATACGGCCGCTAGAATGATTTTACATGCCTCCCCCCGTGATCATGTTACCCCACTGTTACTGCATCTCCACTGGCTGCCACTGCAATTCCGGATCCCCTTCAAGATTCTTACCCTTGTACACCGAGCTGTCTATCTTCATACACCACAATATCTCTCTGATCTGTTAACTTTCCATACTCCCACCCGTAGTCTTCGGTCCATCCACATTAACCGTCTGCACCTCCCGGCTCCTTCTCAAGCCCACTTGCAGTCCACCCGGACATCAGCATTCTTCTTCCTAGGTCCTGCCCTCTGGAATTCCCTCCCTACCGCCCTTCGTCTTGAAGAATCCTACTCTACGTTTCGTTCCCTGCTCAAAACTCATTTCTTCTCCCTAGCTTTTAATGTTCCCTCTGACCCTGTTTGACCTCTTTCTCCTTGCTGCACTGTTTCTGCTAAACTCTGCTTTCTTAGTCTTTCCTCTCAAGTGATTGTAATTTCTTTTCTTTTCTCCTTTCCTATCTGATGCTACTATATTATTGTAAACCGCCCCGATGTAATGGGGGGCAGTATATCAAGTTTTAAATAAACAATAAACAATAATCGCGCGATAGCATCACTTATCACGCGATAATGTCATGTATCGCGTGATAATACCACCGCTGCGACGTTAAGACGGTTTAGTAAACATACCTCAAAGTTTCTAGATGAAATAAATGACTGCTTCTTGGAGATGCTGATTCATGAACCAACAAGAGGGGAACCTATTTTGGACCTAGTCCTTAGTAGAACTCCAGATCTGGTGCAAGAGGTAAGGGTTTTAGGGCCACTTGGAATTAGTGATCATAGCATGATTGCATTTGATTTAATAAATGGAAAAAGGATGGCAAAGAAATCCACTGTACTACTGCTTAACTTTCAAAAGGGAGATTATGATAAATTGAGGAAAAAAGTTAAGAAAAAATTAATAGGAGCAGTTGTGAAAGTTAAAGATTTACATAAAAAATGGGCGTTGTTTAAAAGTACTATCTTGGAAGCACAGACCAGATATATTCCATGCTTTAAGAAAAGTGGAAGGAAGGCCAAAAAACTGCCAGCATGGTTTAAAGATGAGGTCAGAGAGGCTGTTGCTGCCCAAAAAGCATCTTTCAGGAAATGGAAAAAGGAGCCAAATGACGAACACAGGAAACAACATAAACATTGGCAAGTTAGATGCCCGGCATTGATAAGACACACAAAGAGAGAATTTGAAAAGAAGCTTGCCGTGGAAGCAAAAACATATAATAAAGACTTTTTCAAGTACATTCATATCAAAAAACCTGTGAGATAGTCAGTTGGACCTTTGGATGATAGAGGAGTAAAAGGGGCGCTAAGTGAGAACAAGGCCATAGCGAAGAGACTGAATGAATTCTTTGCTTCAATCTACTGAAGAAGATATAGCAATGATACCTGTGCCTGAAACTGTATATAAAGGTGATGTATCAGAAAAATTGAAAGAAATATTGATAAAATAGGAAGATGTATTACAACTATTTGATAAACTAAAGGTTTTGAAAGAACTGAAATATGAGATTGCAGACCTACTATTAGTAATCTCTGAACTATCATTAAAATCATTGTCGTACCGGAAGATTGGAGAATGGCCAATGTAATGCCAATTTTTAAAAAGAATTCCAGGTGTGATCTGGGAAAGTACAGAACTGTTAACCTGGCATCAGCACCGGGCAAAATAGTAGAAACCATTATAAAGAATAAAATTACTAAACATGTGGATAGCCGTGGTTTAATGGGAAAAAGCCAACATGGATTTAGCCAAGGAAAATCTTGTCTTAATAATCTATTATATTTTTTTGAAGGTATGAATAAACAGGTAGTCAAAGGTGAACCATTTGATATAGAGCATGATTCTATAACATCCACATCTGGCCAGCAGGAATGTCTAACTTGAAAATAGGCATGTATTAAACCCGATTCCAAAACCACTGGTATAGATACACCCATGGTTCCAGAATCAGGAGGATATACGTCACCGGCACAGTACGAACATCACGCCTGGGGAAACATGGGCCTGTGGTGCTATAATGGGACATGGGTACATGCAGCAAACTTCCTGTACATCCCCATGCCCACTGTATTATGAAAAGATAGATGTCTCTGTTGCTTCCCGTCTCCCTGCGGCCACGCCCCCACGGCAAAATGTACATCTTGTAAGCTGATGCTCACACTGACAGTGGTGTGCTCATGCAAACAACACATTAATACGGATGAATCAGATATGGTCATACCAACCAGACTACATATACTAGTCTGTTGCATGCCCATAACACTACAAGGTTATGTATGTGCACCAAAGTTATTGTATAAACAAGTGGAAAGTGAGATGTTTGTCCTGACAGACCCTGCAGCAAAATATATATGGCTTTTGAAGAACACCATAGTAATTCCTGCAGTGGTCGTCACTGAAAACAGTTTATGCAATGCTAAGTATGGACCAGTAAAACTTAAATGGGTCCCTACAGCTACATGTCAAAACATGTCACTGTCAGTAATAGGGAACCATCAGGGTGTGAACATGCAACTGTGCAAACATCAGAAACACACGCTCAAAAGCAGCAGATCTGTCCACACAAATGTGCGCAATGTTAGAGACCTCTGATGGTGCAGTTGGATATATATCAGTGCTGTTTGCACTACAGCATGCCCCCATTCCGAGGGCCCCTCACCATTGACAGGACATGCCCTGCTATGTTGATGCAGAGCAGCTCTTCAGAATATACTGCCCATTCACATTGGTTCCTGATGATGCTGCGGTCAGCCCTATGGTCCAGGTACTGATCAGGCATACATGTCTCCCAGAGTTGTGGATCCACACAACAGGGCCTCCTCTGCACCCCCATACCACACACACACACACACACACACACACACACACACACACACACACATGCCCTGCACCTATAAACAACTGCTGGTAAGACATAATGGCATTGCGTCTCAGGACAAAACATCTGATCTGCATTTCTCAGCCAAACACGATTTGTTCCATATTACCTCACATACCATCCCTACATCTACATTCCTATTTTTCCAAAAACTGAAATTGTTAGGGAAGCCTAGAATAGCCCCTTTAGCACGAACAGCAAATGTCAGCATAGCCAGAATAAAGACTATTGCAGTGCTTTATATTTCTGTAGGGATGTTTTTTTATTGTTCCTTAACCTTACAAATGTCTCTCACCTGTGCATTCTATTCTTTACAACTTCATCTTGTGCCCTCCCAGACAGCAGATATACCAGTTCAATGCAGACATGTCACAGTCATTCATCTATATGGGACAGGTTGAAGATCAGAGCACAAATCTTTCTTATTCCACATTGCTGCTGGTATAACATAGTCATCTGCGGGAAACAGGATGTAAATGGGCCTTTCCTGAATATGCTTTCTACGTCTCCGTGGCTTCAAATGCCCCTGCTCTGCCCCCTGGGATTGTAGGCAGTGTAGTATTGTGGATCAGGAAATGGTTAAAAAACAGAAAGCAGAGAGTAGGGCTAAATGGTAAATTTTCTCAATGGAGAATGGTGAATAGTGGAATATCCCAGAGATCTGTGCTGGGCCCGCTGCTTTTTAACAATATTCATAAATGATCTGGAAATAGGAATAATCAGTGAGGTGACCATATTTGAAGATGACACAAAATTATTCAAAGTTGTTAAAATGCAAGAGGATTGTGAAAAATTGCAAGAGGACATTGAAAAAATGAAAGACTGACCGTCCAAATGGCAGCTGGAAATTTAATGGGGACAATTGCAAATTTATGCACCTGGGAATGAACATCCTAAAGTATGGTTATACAATGCAAGGTACCACCTTTAGAAACCACCACCCAGGAAAAGGATTTAAGTGTCATTATGGATAATATGTTGAAACCCTTCACCCAGTGGACAGCGGCAGCTAAGAAAACAGATATAATGGTAGGAATCATATGAAAGGAATGGAGAATACAACAAAGGATATTATAATACCCCTGTATCGTTCCATGGCACCTTGAATATTGTGTGCAATTCTGGTTGCCATTTCTTAAAAAGGATATAGCAGAATTAGAAAAAGTACAGAGAAGAGCAACAAAAATGGCAAAGGGGAGTGGTAAATGGTAAAGAGGAGTGGCTTAAAAGGTTGGGGCTCTTCACCTTGGAAAAGAGATAGCTAAGAGGAGATATGATAGAGGTCTATAAATTAATGAATGGAGTGGAACGGGTAAACGTAAATCGGTTGTTTACACAATCAAAAAGTAGAAAGACTAGAGAACATGCAATGAAGCTACAATGTAACCCATTTAAGACTAATAACATTTTTTTTTTTACTTAATGCATAATCAAACTCTGGAATTCGCTACTGGAGGATGTAGTAAAAGCTATTAGTGTGGCTGGGTTTAAAATCGCTCCTGGAGGAAAGGTCCATAAACCATTATTAAAGAGGGTTCTCAGGAAATCCACTGCTTTCCCCAGGCCAAGTATTGTAGAACCCTGGTGCCTTTTGTGAACCCTCCATGTGACCTGGATTTTCTACTGTTGGAGACAGGATACTGGGTTTGATGGACCTTATGTTCTTATGTTCTTACACATCATCCAGGGTCCCAAGAGGGATTAATTTTGGTGGGTTTTCAGTTATAACTGGATACCCCAAATTTCCCATTGGAGTTATTTTTTTGGGCCTTTCTGGCTATAACTGAAAATCAGATGCCCGAATTATAAGTACCATAGAGTCGAGACGGTCTCTCATGTGTATCTACTGTATACAGCACTGTTTGTCTGGTAAGGCAATATAAGTGGTAGAAGTAGTAAACAATAAAACTCATTCCTTATTAAAAAAATAAAGCAAGAAGGAATGCATCATAATCAAGTAAAAATGTCCTCAGATAAGTCATATAGAGATTAAATCATCGCCTGTGCAGAATCATCAATTCATTAAAAAGGAACTACATCCATAAATAGTCTGTAAGCTCTGAATATCCAGCCTGCCTCTGTTGGAGTCCTCTCATTTGGGCAGCTGAGCTCTATCTAAAAAATCATTAATTTGCTGCTCACTACTTCAAAATTATATTTTATGAAATGATGTATAATAATCTAAACAAGCTTTATCAATCTATTCCTGAGAGGTACCTAGTTGGCTGTTAGCTTTCCAAATTTGTGCCACAGATGTCTGGGCAGTCCTACGTTTAAATTGTAACACAGCCTAACACGTTTACCACCCTCTCTTAACAGAACTGTCCTGCTTTCTGTATTTGCAGTTCTACTTTTTTTCCATAGCTAATGCAGAGTAGCCTAATGGTTAGGTCACTGTCTTAATAACCAAGCAAGCAGAGTTCAATACCCACTAGCACTCTTTGTGGCAAGTCACTTAATCATCCAGTGCCTTGGAAGAAACATGTCTGTTGACAATATTGTGAGGGTTGGATTTAAGAGCAACAAAATAATTTAGCAGATAAGTTTGTCTTTATAATAATGTAATTGATTAAAATGGAACAAACCGTCAAGTGTGGTTGGGTGAATATCCCTGCCTCCTGAGGTTTGCTCCGACAAAAAAAAGTTTGAGTAGAGCGGGTGATACGGGGTTTGGTGATTTTTTTGATTTGGAAGAAAGGTCGGCAATCAATTTCCAGTTATACTGCACAGAAAACCCAGGAGCTGTTGGGATGCCAGAGTCAGCATTAACTTGAAGGCACATATTGCATCAAAAAAATAATACCAAGAGAATAAGATATGCCATATTGGGTCAGACCAAAGGTCCATCAAGCAGAGAATCCTGTTTCCAACTGTAGCCAATCCAGGTCACAGGTTCCCAAAAGTAGACAGATTCCATGATACTTATCCCAGGGATAGGCAGTGAATTTCCCAGTCTGAAAGTCTTTTCAACCCAGCTTCACTAATAACTTTTATTACATCCTCTGGCAATGAATTCCAAAGTTTGAATACACATTGAGTGAAAGAATATTTTTTTTGAATAGTCTTAAATGTGCTACATTGTAGCTTCATTGCATATTCTCTAGTCTTTCTGCTTTTTGAAGGAGTAAACTACTGATCTATGCTTGCTTGTTTCACTCCACTCATTATTTTATAGGCTTCTATCTCCCCTCAGCCATCTGTTTTCCAAGTTGAAGAGCCCTAACCTTTTAAGCCTTTCATCATATGGTTATATTTCCAGCCCCTTAATCATTTTGGTCCATTTTCTCTGTACCTTTTCTAATTCCACTACATACTTTTTAAGACATGACAACCAGAACTGCACACAATATTCAAGATACAGTCGACCCATGGAGCGATAGAGAGGCATTATGATATCCTTGGTTTTATTCTCCATTCCTTTCTTTAGGATTCCTAGCTTTCTATGCGTTTTCATTGGTTGCTGCTACACATCTGGACATATTATCCATGATGATGTCCAGATTCTTTTTTTAGGTGGCGATTCCATGGCAGTTTCTCCAAATAGGGTTAGTTTTGCGCATACCATGACAGTCATGAACCTCTCTTGTAAGCCAGGGTATGTAGAGAATGATCTCAATCTCTCAAATTTACTGCTAATGCTCAGTGTAATACTTGCATTGTGCTGAAGAGAGCCTCCTTCTGGAGTTTGTAAGATGTAACATACTGTATATGGGTAGTTTATCAAGATGTGCTTGGAAATTCATCTTTATCAAGCCTGTGGCTCCCAGTACAATGGGAAATATTTTTCTATCTTTCTGCCACATTTTCTTGGTCTCTGACTGCATTTCTTGATACTTCAGGATTCTCTGCCTCTCCACGCCTTGCACAGAATAATCACTTGGAACTGACGCTTTTCTCCTTTACCACTAGTTGAGTTTCCTCACATCCAGTTTCTTATCTGTCGGAATGGGAATGTCCCAGGTGATCATAACCTCTTCATTCTCTGTAATTCTCTTAAGGTCATGATCCCAGTGCTTTTCAGGCACAGTGATGTTGTAGTGCTTTCAGAGTTTCCAAAGGATGAGGCATGCTACTTTATTATGTCTTTCTGTATAGACATTTTCTGCCATCAGAACTTCACAGCCAGTTACAAGGTGAGTCACTGTTTCCAGCTCTTTCTTACAGAATCAACGTATGTCTGTTTTACCAGTTTTTTCAATGCTTGCTATAAACCATCTTGTCCGTAATCCGCTGTCCTAATATGGAACCTTGCATTATAACTGTAGTAACATAGTAACATAGTAACATAGTAAATGACGGCAGATAAAGACCAGTATGGTCCATCTAGTCTGCCCATTATGATGGCAAGAATAGGTGCACCTGCCGCTCCGTGTAGTTTGGTTTGTTTTACCCTAAGTGCATTAAAATTTAAACTATATTAATCTTAAAGATTTTTTTGTCTCCTCTTAGACCGAGCTAACGCTATTTTCAAAGATTCCAGTTTTTGGTTTTGATTCTCTTATTTTGAGCTCTCATTCAACCATTTCCCTCTAATCCCTGCCTTTAGTGCGTCCCACAATGTTATCACCTGTATATCCTGGTATAGTAACAGATATTCTCTTAATACCATTTCCAATATCAGAAAAGAAAGCCTTACCAGTTACCAGCAAATAATTCATCCTCCAAAGCCTGCATTCAAGATGGGAAGTTGACTTACCAGCTAAACAATTGAGAGTCGAGCATGGTCCGACTACATAATTGGTCTTATACTGCAAGAGTTAATCTTGGGACTCTAGCTGGCGGAAAGCAAGAACTTATCTATCCTGGAATATAAGTTATGTTTCTTTGAGTAACAGGTATAAAGTGGTATTTTAGAAAGGACAATCAAGTCAAATTGGAGATATCCAGGGCAGAACATGCTGAGAAACACCAGTGCTATTTATTTCTCAGTCTGATTTTAGCAACATAGATTTCTCCAATGTGGGCGTTTGCTATGGCCGCCACATAGACATTCCCCTCAGGAAAGCATGGGGCATTGACGTCCATCTCATGCAAGCTAGCATAAGTGGATGTCCAGCAGCATAGCAAAATGAAAATATGAGCCTTCATTCCCCATCAGTGTTCGATATCAGCATGAAAAATATAGTGGAAATAAGTGGACCTTCTTCTCCATACCCTCCAGATGTCTGTCTGATAAATTCGTATGCCTATTCATGCCTTGAGCAGGTATAAACTTGGATGTGACTCGGGCAAGGACATCCTAGTTCTGGGAACATCCCTGACATGCCCACTCCATGCCCCCCATTAAGACTTGGATGTCCTCACTCCAGGAACGTCCACAGAGCTGGCTTTTAAAATGGCTCTGTGGATGTCTTCATGCTTTGGACATCTCCATGTCTGTTTTCAGATATCTAAAACACTAATAGGGCTTCTAAAATAACTCCCATAGTCTCATAACCCTGTATGCTTGTTTATTATCACTGAACCTCAGAAATATGATAGCAATAGCAGCAGTGGAAAGAGGAGGGGATGAGACTAGGAGCATGCCGCCCTCCAAAACCTGGTGCTCTAGGTGACCACATAGTTCATCTCGTGGTAGCACCAGCCCTGCATTCCCCTGGTAGATTTACCAATGAATGGAGAGTCATCAGGAAAATGTAAGGAGGAACATTTGGGCCTCCTTCAGAGCAGAAAAAACAATAGACACACCTTTCCACTGATAGAGCAGCTTTGTGGGATAGTGAGAATAACAACACCTCTTTACTTTGTTGTACTGCTGATGCAGTTTGTCTATATCTGAACTGAAGTCTTGAAGGAACATAATAGAGGTGTTCCTATAAGTGCAGTTACAAGCTTTGAATGCTCTTTGAAACAAGAGCTCTTTGTGCTGGCAGCTAAGTAACTACATAATATGTTACAAGGTCTTGTGCTTTGGTTTGCTCAATGTAACGGAGTATGATGTGACCATTCAATTACCAGATCAATCAGAATAGCAATATCATTAAAGATCTCCTGGATCAAATTCTCAACAGACTCCTTCATAGCATCCAACTCAGCCTCCTTAGGAACACCCAACAAGCCTCAAGTTGTTCCACCATGTACAGTTTTCCAGATCATTTACTTTCAACACAAGCTTTTGCATTTAATTATAATTAGCATTTCCATTGTCAACTTAAAGGCTTGTTCCTGTGATGGAGAATGTGATGCACTTGAGCACAGAGAAAATTTTATGATTTGTGTCCAAGGCCCCGATGCCGTTTTGAAGAGCTATTTATTCTGACACAGTCTGCTGTCTGTTTGATTTAGCTACCTTTGTGCTACCTGCCACAGTTCAATTGGCTTGCTTCCCTTCAGTTTTGTTGACTTTCGATCCTCAGCTCTTCCGAGATACCAACCACCACAAGTGATCAGCTAGTATCAGATAAAAAGGTGAGTTTAATTGCTGGGCGTTCCGGAGCACAGGAAGACATGCTTAATCGCAAGCTATCATCACTTGACCCACCATATACCAAATTTTAATAAGCAAAGCATCTCTTTCCTATGTGTAACATGATACTTGAGATAGACCGAATCATAGCACTGATGTAGATTTTCTTAATGATCAGCTCTTCTAAGCAGAATTTTCAGCTTTGTCCCATTCTTTCTTTTTGGCAGGGTTCAATGCAATAATCTTCCCTCGTATAACTTGCTTGAGCCACATCCTAAAGTATAATTATGGAAACGTACCCATTATCAGTAACAATAAAATATTCACTAATAAAACTTTTAATAGTGAACATTTAATGGTCACAAAAGTCTGAATCCCTAAGAAATGAGTCATCCATCCTTTAACCTTGCAATTGCCAAGCTCCAGGTCCAGAATGCTCCGAGAATTAGGCACACAATCTGACCATAACATGAAATTAATGGATGCCTTTTTTTAACTTGGAAGGTGTAGTATTATAAAGAAAAAAACAATCTAGTCTAGAATATTAAATATGTATAGCATTAAAAAAGAATACTGTTTATCTCCTGCATGGAGGTGCCCCCAAGAGTCATATAGACCACAATTTGCAATATATTTACAAAGCAAAGCAGCTTGTTTCTTAAGATCCTTTGGAGTCTGGCTAGTGTTATCCAGTTCTGGATGATTACCTGGCTGGTATTTGGTGCATAAACTAATGCCAAAGTGATTTGTTCCCTTTTTTTTCACCCCTAATAATCTGCCCTCTGGGACTTTCTTAATTTGCTAGACTATTAACAGTCATTTTCTAGAGATTAATATATTCATATTTTTTAAGTAGCTTCAAGTTAGTGCTCATTCCTAGTGACCCAACTACCTGTGTGCTTTCTTGGCAATGTATCACCAGAAGTAGATTGCCAGGCCTTTTCTTCCAAGGCAATAGAGAGTAAAGTGACTTGCCCAAGGTCACAAGGAGTACCAGGGAGAATCAAACTCTTGAGTGTTTAGGTACTAGGCAGCTGTTTTAATCACTATGCTACTTTTATTCCTAATAGCTCAGTTTAAAAAAAAAAAGAAATGTGCTACATATCTGTTTAGACTTTTATTTCCTGAATTAAAACAAACTTAGCTTTCAAATGAGCAATTTCTCTGTCCAGCAAAGCTCTTTTAATTGGAGAATTCAGAGGTGCAATAGAAGTCATGTATCCAAATCACTGCAAACTGAAAATGGAAAACCTGTGATGCGGGACACTTTGGTAATAAAATAGGCCGCACACATTGGATAGTCTACCATACACACTGAAGATATAGATCTTCTACGAAAACGAAAAGAGACACATACAGTATATCAAGCACCCTTCCAAGAACCAAAACACCTGATATAAACCAAAAGTTTATTATTGCAACTCCATAAAGTCTGAAGCGATGACAGGTTCACACACATGTATTACCAGGCAAATGGCCTACTGAGTACATCCGGTAACCTTTGCAGGATAACCTTAAGAACCAAATAGGAACTCCATCTTAGTGCAATTCTTATGGAAATGCTCTGAAAATACACCTTTGCACCATTCTCACCTACACACTTATGCAATACTCTCTTTTTTTTGTATTTAATTCTCATTGAAAAAAATCTCAAATTACAAATTTGAAGACTATCAAAATGGTATCATTACTAACCTCATTAATACATTATTTCCTTGTTTCTTATCACCTTACTAGAGACTTATTTATAATGAAAACCAAAAGAATAGAGACATGATTGCTTCCAACAAAAGATATTCAAATATCCCCAAAATGCACTCCCATCCCTTCTTTCATCCCATGTCACAATAGATCATAAATAAAATGTTTTCTGCATCTCCTGGAAAAGTAAGCATGGCTTGATAAATACTTACACTCAATGAATTTCTCACCTATCTTTAAGGCGTAGAGCGCTAACCGTGTAGCATCGAAAACTGGTGCTACATGGGTAGTCCATGGCCTGCCTCCGCCCCAGAATGCTCCCGATGCTAACTGCATAGTATCAGGGCACATAAGGGACAAACCAGGGAATTTTCAAAGGCTCTACCTTTGTAGGTGTCTTTGAAAATCCCCTGTTAAGGCATTTACATGGATAGCTAGGACAGTTACCCATGTAAATGCCTTTGAAAATCGGGCCCGAGATGCCTAGCTGTGGAATCAGCATGCCGTTAATTTTGAGAGCATTCCACCAGTACTCAAGCAGGACCACTATAACTCCTCAAATCGAGTGATTTGCTCAGTTAAATCTTTATTAATAGCTTTACTCTATATATAATGACTCACCTGCGTGTAATGGAATCCATCGCTTGTTTCAAAGCATATTGGGCCCACGATTCAAAGGCATTTACATGGTTAGCAGATCGGAAAACTGTGTAAATGCCACCAAGTGGGATATCAATGGGTATTGCCGCTGCACATCCCGATGCTATCTGGTTAGTATTGGGGCATGCCAGGGGGATTCCAGGGGCGGCATCTGGCCATAACCGGGCAGCAGCAATGTTGAGCTACTGCCTGGTTATGGCTACAAGGTGAAAGTAAGGCACAGCAAAGGCTGGCTTTAATTTTGCCATGGAAGCTAACCGGGCGCAGGGCTGACTATCACCACTGTTCGGCTAACTTCCAGATTCTGTGCTCAAACCTGATATTCAATGTCGGTGGCCAGATATGGCCCCAGCATTGAATATGTGTGTCTAAGATTCAGCGCCAGTGGCTAGCCACTGTAGAAGCACTAGTTCCTGCACTAATTCAGGCTTCATTAGCTTACTTTTCTTGGTGAGCAATTGACCTACCCAGCCCAAACATTTCCACTGCCACCTTTTAAAAGCTTTGTATGCTCTCACTAGAGGAAAATCATTATTAAACCTAATAGGCACAAATTCAGTAACTGCCTTGACCCTAATCAACTTAACCCTACTCCTATCTCATATCAGCAGAGTTACATCTATAAATGGATTCCCTCCCATCCCCCCCACCTTGCATAAACCACCAAGGCTTTCCCTCAATAGCACTTCTCCCCACTCTGCCTTACTATCCTTACCTATTGCTTCCCTCTTTCCCCTTCCCATTCTAAAAACAATCCGATTTGTGCAGTCTTAAAATATGCCAGAAGACCAGGTATCCCCCAAACCCCTTTCTCCCTCAAACAAGGCCGTACAAAGCTATAACTGCTCTCTATGCAAGTCACCCCCCCACCCCCATGACATATTAAACTTTTATCAGTTGAGCTCTTCTTGCAGTTGGGGGGGGGGCAGCACTCCTCTTGCAGCCGGAGTGCTATGCTCATAGGCGCATGTTCCTCCTTCCCTCCCTCCCAGCTACCAGGATCCAGGGACTTGCTACTGCCTGACGATCTGCACCCGCTGGATAGGGGAAGGAGACAGTCCTCTAGTCCAATTGACCTGAGCAGCAGAAGTTTATGCCATGGTTCCACAGATAGCAGTGGAGTGGCAAGGCTGGCAGGGATCCACAGGATGCCAAAATCAGATTCTGCAGGTCTGAGGCCGGACGGGGCAGCAGGAGCTTATGCCGTGGGTGGCTCCTCACCATTCTACCCACACTTCAATGCTGACAGTGCAAGCACATTCTTAACACATCCTTGCAGCCCAGCAGCATGTACTGATGCAATCTCATGCATCAAGACATGCTGGGCCACAAAGACATGTTTAGAATGTGCTTCATATTCAAGCATTGAAGTCCAGGTAGAGAGATGGGGAGCTGTGGCATACGCTCCTGCTGCTCCACCCAGATCCCCAGCCCTTCAAAGTCACAAGGAGTGCCAGTGGGAATCAAACTCTTCATTCCAGATCATTGACTTTTGGGGCCTGGGAATCCCTGCCAACCACGCCGCTCTACTGTGAGGTGAGGACTAACACTACATAGCGTTGCACTGCACTGACTCTTCCCCTCTGTCCCCAATACAGCTGTGCAGCATAGCTCAATGACTCACCTAAAAAAGTGAACTTCGGACAGCCCTCCTATTTCTCCAAATTGCATAGCTTAGGACTCCTGCAGAAGACTGAGACCTTCACTTCCATTGGGGACACTGTTAGCATGCTTCCTCTTACGGTCCATGTCCAAATGTGGCCCTACATTTTTGCACCTTGTGCAGCCACACTGCTTGCACCAGCCTAGGAACAGTGCTGCCCTCATATATACCTTTAGGGCTTTCTTAGGTGTGTGCCTCCCTTTGAGAATTCTTCCTGAGTCCTCAATTTTGAATGTCATAAAAATAATGAACAAACAGGGTAAGATATGCATTTTTTTTTTAACTTTTTATTTAAAGATATGCATTTTTATTACTGAGATGTGTTTCAACTATGAAATATTCTAAGCTACCCAGTACTCCAAATTCCTTTGTAAAGCTCTTACTAAAGGGATATAATTCAACTAAAAAAAATCTCTCCCTATATTCACCCCCAGATACTTAATAGATTCTTTGACCCTTTTTAAAAGGGAAGATTTTAATGTGGTGCTCTTCTAACTGGCAGCCCACATGTAGGCCCAACCCCTCTGTTTTCTTTATATTAATTGTATACCTTGACATTTTATTATAACACTGCGTCATGTCAAAGCACCGGTAAAGATGAAAGAGGTTGGCTGATTGTAAAGATTACATTATCCACAAATAATGCAAGTTTGAAGCACTCTTTGCCTACCATGATGCACTTAATAGCTTCCCTCATTCTAATCCTTTCTGTTGGTGGTTCAATAACCAATACAAAGTAGAGAGAAGATAGAGGACATCTTTGCCTATTCCAAGACAAGACTTCTGAGTATTCCCCATTTATCCTTGTCCTAGCTCTTGCAGGTGTGTACAAGACTTTTTCCATTTAGTATACAAGTTACCTACACCCATCCTTTCTTATACTTGAATAATAAACCCTGACTCACCCCATCAAAAGCTTTTTCAGCATATACTGTCTCCAAAAGCAATCCTACAACATCTGCTCCTCCAAAGTTAAATTAAACAGCTTACAGATATTATCGTTCACTTGTCTGCCAGGTATAAAATCTGAGTGATCCTTTTTAACCAGGCTGGATGAAAACATCTGAAATATATTACCCCAGAACTTTACTAACAGCTTCACATCTTAATCTACTAATGAAATGGGCCAGTAGAAACTACAGACACATCCTTGATAGACTTAAGGAGCACTGAACTCCTGCTGTGTTCATAGAATCTGATATTCCTTCTTCTTGCACAATCACAGTAAACAACCTCACCAATGGGTCTACTACTACCCTCTTAAATATCTTATTTATTTATTTATTTATTTAACCGGATTTGTTATACCGTTTTTCTACCAGTCAAAACGGTGAACAAAAAACAAAAGAGGGGGAGTATACATCAAGCAGAGGATTGGTTCACATCAAATGTCAGTGGGGCAGGAGATATTAGGTGAGAAATCAGTCAGATAGATTGTCCTTATCTGAGAGGGTGTGTGAATGGTGGGGGCAGGTGTCCATCTGCTGGGCATTTGCCTATGGGGGAGGGGCAGGAGGAATGTTATGGGTTTGATGGAGGTGTCCATGTGGTGGCCTGATTTGTTGGTCTATGCCACAGTGCTCCTGGAAAAGGTGTGTCTTTGGGTGCTTCTTAAAGGTTTGAGGTGCTTGAATGTTACAAAGTGTTGTGGGCAATGCATTCCAGATTGTGGAGGTATAAAGCATGAAGGCCCTCTGGCGAGCTTATTGGTTGCTCTTGCAGATTTGTGAAGGCAGGTCCAGCGGGTTTCGAGTGCTCTGTTGTTGTGGCCTATTGGTGAGGGGGTTCTGATGACTTCTTGAAGTTGTTCTGATGTGGTGTTTTGGTGGGATTTGTGAATGAAGGTAAGGACTTTGTGCTTGACTCTTGAGGCGATAGGCAGCCAGTGGAACAATTTTTGTATGGGCATGACATGGCTGCCTCTGGAGACTCCAAAGATAGTATGTGCGGCGGTGTTCTGGGCTAGCTGCAAGGGGAGGATGGTGGATTTAGAAAGACCCTGGTATATGGAGTTACAGTAGTCCAGGACTGGAGTGATGGAGGCCTGGCATACTGCAAGGAAATGTTCTGGGGGCAGGAGAGAGCATAGGTTCTGTAGCATTTTTTATTTGAAGTAAACTGTCCTGCTGGTGTTCCAAATGTGAGGCTGGAAGGCCAGTAGCTGATCCAGCATGGTGCCAAGGTTTTTGGCTTGGGTCTTAACTTGGAGGGCTATGTTGTCGAAATTGATGGAGGTGGGGGGCAAGAAGGTATGGTCCTTTATGACATGGAGGATTTCCGTTTTGCTGAAGTTGACTGCCAAGTTGTGGAGCTGTATCCAGTGGACTATTTCTCTGAAGCAGGTGGTAAGCTCCAAGTAGTCAGGAGTGGCTGTGGAGAATGGAGTGTAGATCATTATATCATTGGCATAGATTTGAAAGTGGACAGTAAACATCTGGATGGCTGAACATAGGAGCCATAGGTATATGTTGAAGAGTAAGGACGAGAGTGCAGATCTTTGGGGTACTCTTTGGGGTAGGGTGAAAGGTGCTGAGGTGCATTGTCCCATTTTTATCTGTAGCGTGCCCTGGAATAGGTATGAGTGGATCCATTTGAGAGTTTGACCTTGAACACCACTTGTATGGAGTTGGTTGAGCAGCATTTGGTGGGTTACCATGTCAAATGCGGCTGAAATGTCTAGAAATACCAGCATGAAGCTGCTGGAGGTTCTTTCTGTTCCGATGAGAAAGATGATAGGAGGGAGATCAGCAGGATTTCAGCACTGTGTTCTAGGTGAAACCCATGCTGGTGTTTGTCAAGGGGGCCCTGCTGGTCAACGTGTTCCTGAAGTTGGATCTGGACTGCCTTTTCTATGATTTTCACAAGAAAGGGTACATTAGCTATGGGTCTGTAAGATGTGGGCAAGGTTGGGTTCAGGTGGGGTTTCTTTAGGAGGGATCTGACTGAGACTAGTTTTGTAAAGTTTAGTCATAAGGCTATCTAACCTGGCCTACTACTACAACTATTTATCATTTCTATAGCACTCCTTGATGTATGCAGAGCAGTACACTTTACCTCTCATGTATACAACTCCTCATAATATTTCTGGAAAAGCACTTTTATTTCTTTAGAGTCAAATACCATCTTTCCAGATTTATCCTTAATTTTGTAGATTTATTGTTGCTTAAACCTCTACTTTCTGAGACAGAAATCTGCATAAAGTATGCTTGCTTTATTCTCTCCAATTTTTAGACCACTTCTTGCTCATTCAACCCAAACAATTCATTACAAATGCCTTCAAGTTTCCTGAGCACCTTACTTGATTCCATCCTTTTGTGCTTCTCTTCCCTCACCTTAATCGTTTCCCTTAATTCCTTCTCCTTCATTCCCCTTTGATTTTTCTGATAGACCATTACAGAAATTTGATGCCCTCTGATGACCACCTTTATATCATCCCATATAGCCTTTTTTTAAGTCAAAATACACTTTGATGGCTCTCTCTATTGTTGCACAACACTCCTGATCCTTCAGCGACTCATATAACCTCCAAACCTGCACTTCTTTTTTCATTGTTCCCAACTTAAGTTTAATATACACTGGCACATGACCTGGCTATGCAATCTGTGAAGTCTGTGCTTCCAGAGTTTCTTGTACTAAAGAGCTATCTATCCACAGCCTGTCAATCCTGCTATAGGAACAATGAGGATGTGAATAAAGCATATAGTTCATTAATTACCATGTCTTAATCTCTATATATCTACCACCCCCAGACTCATAGCCACTTGCAGCAATATACATCTATGCATTTTGCCCCCATTACTGCTCGTCGCAGTGGTTCTTAACACAGTCCTCCCGCACTCCCTAGGCCGGTCGAGTTTTCAAGGTACCCACAATGAATATGCACGAGAGAGATTTGCATGAACTGCCTCCATTGTATGAAGATCTCTCTCAAACCCAACTGGCCTATGGGGTGTGGGAGAACTGTGTTAAGAACCATTGCTCTAAGGCAGAAGTTCGCAACTACAGTCCTGGAGGGCCAAACACCATTTAGGTTTTCAGGCTGCCCCTAATGAATATGCATGAGATACATTTGAATACAATGGGGCAATACATGCAAATACATCTCCTGCATATTTATTAAGGACAGCCTGAAAACCTGAAAGGTATTTGGCTCTCCAGGACTGGAGTTGGGAACCTCTGCTCTAAAGTTATCCACCTTGGATTTACCATGATATTGAAGTCTCCCCCCAGAATTACTGGATCCAAACTAAAGCTCACAATTTTATCCAAAACCTCCTCATAAAAAAACTCCTCTAGCTGTAGTTGAGAACATATAGTCAGGCCAGAACTATAGTGCAGTACCATCAATCAAAACATTCAGAAAAATATAACACTTTTTTTCCCCATCTCTTTATAATTTTTTATGTCCACTAATATATTTCCCATGCCTCCCTCTTTTGTTTCAGCACCAGTCACAGCCAAAAACATATGGGGGAAACACCTTGGACTTTAATAAGTATTCCTGCATTCCTTTTAAATTAATTTCCTGCACAAACATTATGTCTGCCTTTAACTTGTTGGAACTTATATCCTACCCTTTCATCCATGCTGAGATTTTGCTTTTGCGGATAACAGGATCCATTCCTCTGAACATCTTACTTTGTTACCTGCCATCCCCTGTTACTTTTGTAATTGATGAACTTTTATTGCTGAAACCGCTAGAAGGTAATTTGTTTCATTTGGGTGACTAATTTACATGCGGAACATCCAGCTTTTAGGTTAGAGGCATATTTTTTTGGCCAGCCTTGATAATCTTTCTCTCACTTGGTTATCTTCTAATCCTATTCATGTTGGAGCACACTGGATCTATTTTCTTTTCTCCAGGTTTCTCTGTTAGGCCTCCAAAAGTTTTCCCTATTTCTTGATCTGACCATTTTTTGGTCAGAACATCTTGTCTGAGATCACCCTCCTTCATTAATTCTATGACTGTTTTATACATAAATCTGAAGAATTTTGATAATGAGAAATTTTTGGAACTCTGCCATATTCCTGATCTGGTTGATTCTATGTTGTCACTTAATAGGGAAATCACTGCTTTTACGATTGCATTAGAAACTAGGTTAGATAGTTATGCGCCTCTTAGACAATTTGGATGTCATAATCGACCCTCTCATCCTTAGTATTCTTTATTTATTCACCAATTAACAAGAGATGTTAGAAAGACAGAATGTGACTGGAGTAAACATCAACATCAATATACCTTAGCTATCTGTAAGCAGCATCAACGCCAACTTAAAGCTGCAATTAGACAAGTGAAAAAAAGATTATGTTTCATGACTTATAAAGGAGAACAGTTCCAATTGTTATCAACATTTTTTTAGCTATTTCTTGACTTTCAAGAAATTCTGAAGCACCTCAGATCCAGTTTTCACCTGATGAGTATGCTTTATATTTGCAATTAAAAAAACTCAGGATTTGATTAATATTATAAGTCCAATTGGACAGTTCAGTACAATCATTTTTAAGAGCAAGAATGAAAGGCCTTTGGCATTATCTTGGAGCAGTCATAGGTTATTTACTCTTCTCTCTAGCTTTGACTTTGACTATGATCAAGCCTGGGAGGCTCCTTTATTTAACTGCATTTATATCCCGCTTTTCACCGGGTCAAAGCTCCTTCCACATGCATTTACCATTTGGTGTTGGAAAAATCTAGCAGCATATTTATCAGACTAAATATTACATCTAGTTAATACTAGTTTGACTGAAGGGATTGTTCCGCAAGTTTGGAAGGAAAGTTGTATCCGCCATGTGTTCCCTCAAACTATCATCCTATTATCAATCTCAATCTTTTAGCAAAGATCACAGAAAAGTGGTCTTTCAACAGCTATTCACCTTTTTGAAAGCTACTAATGCCCTTCATCCCAAACAATCAGGCTTTCACTGATGGTATATCACAGAATCAGTGCTTTTGACTATGCCCAATGAGGTATAAGTGCATTGGGAAAATAGTCACAATGTATTACTAATTCAGCCAGATCTGAGTTCAGCATTTGACTTGGTTAATCAAAATCTTCTACTCAATTGCCTTCAAGAAAAAGGAGTGACTGAGATAGTCCTTCAATGGCTTTTATCATATATCACATCTACTCTAAGAGCTAACCATTGTTGCATGGAATCCCTCAGGGATCTATTCTAGCCCCACTTCTTTATAGTATCTTCTTCCCACTCCTTGCTACTTTAATACAGAAAAACAGCTTTGGTCCTTTTCTTTTTGCTGACAATATTCGGATTTTGACTACCCATCCCACTTGGGACATAATGTTCCAAAATAGTTTTATTCAGGCTTTTAAGGCTTTTACCATCTGGCTATCCCATTATAAATTGATATTAAATGCTTCTAAATCTGAGGCACTTTGGTTGTTTAGGAATAGTTCTTTCTCAGTGTTTCAACCTATTGCATCTAACACTCCTCTACCAATTAAAAGCTGTATTTGGTCATTAGGTATGATGTTGGATTCCTCATTGACTTTTCAATCACATATTTCTGTGGAGGCACATTTCAAATGGGACATCCAAAAGCGATCTGGGATGTCAAAGCTAGAACATCTGAAAAGAAAGGCAGGCACATGCAAGTTCAGGCACAATTCCAGAAACGTAGTCATGCCCGATATGCATGTGTACGAAATGTCTATATAGATGTCCCCAGAAGAGCATTTCAGAATCAAGACGTCTGGTTAGAGTAGTGGCTTAAGAGCTGGGTGGCCAGCATTCAAATTCCAGTGTAGAACTTTGTAATCTAAAGCTAGTCACTTAATTCTCCATCTTCTCTACACTCACTAGATGTTTTTAGGTGAAAACAAACACTTTTCAGATGCCTATTCGTGCCTGGAGCAGGAATAAACATGCACGTGCCTGCAGACTGCTCTGCTGCTTCTGGGATCGAACTGGGATGTGTAAATCCATTGCCCCTCCCCAGACATGCCTCTGCCATACCCCCATGCTTACTTGAACATCCCCATACTAGAGATGTCTGTAAACGGCATTTGTGAAATGGTTCCAGAGACGTGTCAGTGATTTTGACGTCTTTGTGCATGTCTGCAGACGTCCAAATCATGACTAAACCTTTTAGAATGACTCTCATAGTGGTTAGGAAATCCTTTGCTTCTCTCCAGTTAGTTCATTCTTTGCAGAATTGCCTCAATAGTAAGGAGCTGAATATTCTTATTCATGCTTTAATTTTTACAAAATTGAATTATTGCAATTTTTTGCTCATTGGTATTGCTGCCTATAGTTTAACACGACTTCAACTGGTTCAAAATACAGCAGCAAGAATTATGTATCAAGCTAGTCCTACTGATCATACAGTATATCCCCTTTACTGAAGAAATTAACATGGCTACCAATTTCATGTAGGATGAAATATAAAATATATTCTATATTGTCCTGCTAGACCAGTCCAGACAAGTGGATTGTGTTCCCCTACCAGCAAATTGGTGGAGACAAAGAACAAATGAAAAGTCCAAGTTTCAATTACACTACTCCTGTGCCTCTAGATCTACCTTGGCCACCAGAAGTCTCTTCAGTATTTCTTTGTCTCTAGCAGATGGTGGATGGATTTTCTCCTCTCTAGAAAATCTGAGGGCTGAGTGGAAAAGAGATTGATTAAATGCTTGTGAATGACCACCTCAAGCCCTAAAGGGGTGACTCTTTCACTAGACTGCAGTCTTTTCAGTAGACATAGAAGGAGATAAAATCGGTTCAGCTCCATGCTCTTATCATGATAAGAGCCTGCTGAGCTGCCACAAATTGGATGGATTCAGAAGGATCTGGAAGAATACAGCAGCCTCACACAACCTCAGTGCCCCTCCCTCTTCCTCCTTTCCTCCACACGTTGTCCTGAAGATTGCAGAAGGCTCTTGGATGGATCTGCCTGCCAGGCATCTTTCACACAGTGCTATGAAAAATAAACCCAGCCAGTGAAGCAGTTACAGGGGAGTAGAGCTTAAGTCAAGCATAGATCTTATGGCTGGGGCTCTCAGGGGTGAGTACCAAGGCTTGACATTGTCATTGTTCTTTTTGGGAGCTCCCGGTTCTATCTCTGAGGGATGCAATTCAGGGTGGACTGCTAGTGACTGTTGGCACTGTGAGGGTTTCCCACCATTTTCTGCATGCGTTAGTTATGCTTTTGCCTATTGTGCACCTGGGGGTCGCGTGGTCCTAATGTGCGTTCTGCCCAAGTGATTCAAACATGCGTGCCTTCCATAATGCCTTTAATGCAATTCTGTAAAAGTGCAGTTAATGTGTGCCTTAGCATGTGCTCTGATGATACTTACCCTACCTCTCTGTCTTCTTCCAGGAAACATTGTTTGACCTGTGGCAAGTGAGGAACCTCATCTTTGGATTCTAGACTCTGCCTTTCCTCTATGACAGCTTTGGAGTTGTATATTGCTTCTCTGGATCTAGCAAAGCATATTTCCATATTCTGATCCAGGCAGACCAGCAGAACTATCTGCATTTTGCCATGCTTGGTTCTCACTATCAGTTTACCACCCTTCCTTTTGGGTGAACATGTTTTGATACTCAAGTGGGCAGAGTTTTCCTGCCAGAGGAGAAAGTCAGAAGACTTGAATTGCCTGATGATGTTGGCAGCAACCATAGAGATAGTCCCATGGGTGTGTGCTTACATGAGACCACTCCAGCAGTCCTTGTTGACTCAATAGTCCCCAAATTCTCAGAAGTTTGAGCACAGGCTCCCACTCCCATTGATGGTGAAGTCTGCGATGGTGGCAGCAGTCCTGCCATCTGTGGAATGGTGTTCCGCTGTACAATTTTTCCTGGATCTTGCTGACAACAGATGCCAGTCTCTTGATGTGGGGAGCCCATTGCCAAGACTGTATGGCCCAGGGCCATTGTAACCACAGGGAAGCAGTGTTGTCCATCAACTGCCCTGAGGAATGGGCCATCAGTTTGGTGCTTCTGAATTTCTGACCCCTGCTTGAGGGCCGGGCGGTTTGAGTGTTTTCAGACAGTGCCACGACAGTAGCTAATGTCACTCAGCAGGGCTGAACAAGAAGCACCAGAGTAGCCCTGAAGATGAATCTCCTGTTTGTCTGAGCAGAGAAGAACCTCCTAGCCCTGTCAACTCAGCACATTGCTGGAGTGGACAGTGTGGAAGTGGACTTCCTCAGCCGGCAAAGTGGGAGCTGAGTCAAGAAGCGCTGCAGTTGATTCTGCGCTGCTGGGGTCGCCCTGAAATGGATCTATTGGTGTCTGCTCCAATACCATAGTGCGTCTCTTCTTCAATTGTTGCACAGAGATAGGGTCTGAGGGAGTCGATGCCTTGATCCAGCCGTGGCCCAGTTATCTGCTGCTGTATGAGTTTCCTCCATGGCCCCTGGTGGGGCATATGATTCAACAAATAGAGGATATAGAGCACCACCCAGGCAGGATTAGCCACAGAGGCTGTGGTTCAGAGACTTGATATGCTCCTTCAAGCACCTCTCTTTTGGCTGCCTCCGTCTCAGGGGCTATTGCAGCAAGGACTAATCACCCTTTAGGACCCGGCTCCTTTCTCGCTTATGGCATTGCTTTTGAAAAGAGATTGCTAGCACATAAGGTCTTCTCTCCAGCTGTAATCTCTACTATACTCTGTGCTTGGAGGAGGTCTACCATGCTAGCATACATATGGATATGGTGCCTCTTTGAGTGCTGGTGTAACGTATGGCACTTGGCTCCTGAGACAGCCAAGGTGTCCTCCTTTTGGCTTTCCTGAAAGATAGTCGAGAAGGGCTGCTTAGCTCCCTGAAGGTTCAGGCGGCAGCTTTGGCCTGTTTGCATGGTCCGGTGACAGGTAAGTTCTTGGTCTTGCACCTGGACGTTTCCCATTTTCTCCAAGGGGTTTGAAGTCTGCATCCTTTGGTCTGTGATTCCTTCATGGTATCTGTCTCTAGTGCTCAAGGCCCTGATGGTGGCCCCCTTTGAGCCATTGAAATGTGCTACCTTGAAGGATTTGATGCTCAAAACTGTCTTCTTGGTCGCAATTTGTTCTGATCTCTAAGCTGCAGACTCTGTTTTGCTGAGATCCTTATCTTTCCTTTTCAACTGAGACCATTTCCATTTGGTCTGTGCCTTCCTTCTTGCCCAAAGTGCTGTCTCCCTTTCACGTGAACAAGGTAGTTTGCCTGCCCTCCTTCTCTAAGGAGCAGTGTTGGGGGAAGGATAAGGATCTTTGCCTTGTGGATATCTGGAGGGTGCTTCTCCAGTACTTGGAGATTACAAATTCATTTTGTAAATTGGAGCATCTTTTGTTGCTGTTTGCTAGCCCGCATAAGGCTGAAGCAGTGGCCAAGTCAACTTTGGGCTGCTGGATTAAGGAGGCTATTGCCTCAGCGTATCTGTTACATAGAAAGATAGGAACATGATGGGAGAAAAAGACCACTTAACCTATTTAGTCTGCTCTTCCATATGAACTACAATGGTCTGCTTTTTTTCCTTCTGTGTTTGTCCCATGCTTTCTTGAATTTTGATACTGTCCTCATCTCTACTACCTCCACTGGGAGACTGTTCCTCACATCTACCACTCTTTCTGTAAAGAAATATTTCTACGTTACTCCCAAGTCTATCCCCTTTCACCCTCATCTTATGTCCCCTTGTAACAGAGCTTGCTTTCAATCGAAAGAGGCTCTTGTGCATTTATATCACGGAGATATTTAAACATCTCTATCCCATCTTTCCTTTAACATATACATATTAAGATCTTTAGGTTTGTCCTCATATGCTTTATAAGAAAGACCAATAAGGACCCAATTCTGATCTGCATGTCCCAGCCCTTTGTGTGCGCGGTCAGAACCGGACACCCAGAGGGAGCCGCGATTCTGATCCTGGGGGGACACATCTAGCTCCATGGGTGGAGAAGTGGTCTAGTGGTTGGGGCAAGGTACTTCAGGCTGGAAGGTTGGGGGTTCAAATCCCACTAGAGGACAGCAACCTTGGGCCGGAAGGACTGGGGTTTCTAGTCCCATAGGTGCTCCTTGTGGTCTTGGGCAAGCCACTTAACTATTTTACAGGGAACATGGGCTATGGAGGGTTATCTCCAAGTTATAATGCCCTGTTCAATGTAATATCAGTTTGTTCAATGTAAACCACACAGATGCAGAATAGCACAATATATAAGAGAATGTAATAATAAAATAAATAAATGGGATCGGAATTGTGACCAGCTTTTACCTGCAGGCTGGGACTCCAATTCAGTCCAGCCTGTATGTACAGGCCTTGCCCAGCTAGCTCAGTCAGGGCCTTTCAATGGAGCCACGGTGCCATGACAACTCCATTGAAAAGCCGCAATCCCCGGCTGCTGGCGCAAAAAGGGCTTTCCCCACAGCCCGACCCCTGATCTGGCCTCCGACTAGGGGAACTTATTTCACCTCTGAGGTGGAATAAGTTTTCTGTTCAAGCTGCCGGCCCTGGACGTACAGGGCCAACATTGGAATCGGCCCTGTATGTCCGGGGCCGATGACCACCCACTGCCCGCTCTAACGCCACTCGCAATCCACCCCTTTCCTGCCCCCATCTACCTTCACAGTACAATGCGCGGGGAAGGTTGACGGGATCAGGAAAGGGCCCGAATAGCGGGGATGGACATCCCAACGGGACATCCCTCCCCGCTATTTGTGCTTCGGAATGACCCCGTAACTCTTTTAGTAGCCACCCTCTGCACCAACCTCATCCTGTTTATATCCTTTTGAAGGTGTGGTCCCCAGAATTACACACACTATTCCAAATGAGGTCACACCAGAGACTTATAGAAATACACTATCGCCTCCTTTTTTTTTTTCTGACAATTCCTCTCCTAATGCACCAAAGCATCCTTCTGGCTTTCACCGTCACCTTTTCTACCTGTTTAGCTACCTTAAGTTCATCAGAAACAATCATGCCCAGGTTCCACTCTGCTTTCATAGACAGAAGTACTTTGCCCCATATACCGTACTGCTCCCTTGGATTTTTGCAGCCCAAATGCTTGATAATGCATTTTTTAGCATTAAATCTCAGCTGCCAAATTCTTGACCAAGTTTAGCTAGATTCCTCCTCATGTTATCTACTTCTTTCTGGGCATCTACTCTATTGCAGATTTTGGTATCATCCACAAAGAGGCAAACCTTATCCAACAGCCCTTCTGCGATATCACAAACAAAGATGTTAACAAGAATTGGACCAAGGACAGATCCTTGCACACACCACTGGTAACATCCTTCTTCTCAGAGTGAGCTCTATTTTCTTGTACCCTTTCTCACCTCCCAATCTACCAATTTCTAACCCAGTCAGTCACTTTAGGGTCTATCCCTACAGTGCACAATTTGTTTATAAGTCACCTGTGCAAAACTGTCAAAGGCTGCTGTGTCTTTCTTCTGCCCAGTGGTATTGTAGCTTTGGTACATCCCACTTGTCTGGACTGGTCTAGCAGGATGATATGGAAGGTGACATTTTACTTACCAGATAACACCCTTTTCTTGAGTCCTGCTAGACATGTCTAGGGCCTTCCCCTGAAACTCTTCTCTTCTGCTGCAGTACCCTTGGGTCCACCATGATTTTTATACTTGATTTTGCAGGCTCATCTTTTACTGACAGCCTTCTATTTCTACCTTTCTGTCCATAGTTCTCTACTGTTGTTTACTTATTGATGTCCACACTGAGGTTGTGTAAGGCTCAATGTGTATCTCCCATTTGCTTTGAGATGAATACTGAAGGGACCTCTGGTGCCTGAGGTGGACAGAGGTACAGGAGTGGTGTCATTGAAACTTGGAATTTTAATTGTTTTTTTATCTCCACCAATCTGCTGGTAGTTGAACACAACACACTTGTCTAGACTGGACTAGCAGGACTCAAGGAAAGGACTTTATCTGCTAAGTACAATGTCACCTTCTCTTACACACAGAATTTACTATTTCCCTATCTTGCTTGTCCTCTCTCAATATTCCCTACTGGCTAGGGTGATTATTAAAATATTTGCAATCCAATCTGTTAACTGTTCCACCACCATCCCATTTCAAACTTGAATTAGCTTGTGCATCATCTTTAACTTCATGACACCTATGTTGTGGAATTTATTACCTTTTGATTTCAGCAGGAGAAATTTTTAAAGACATTTAAAATGGGCTGAAAGCACTGGCTTTATAGTAAAGCATTTGGGGATCTTCAAAACTACTTGAACAAACAGTTCACTGCTGTTTCTGTCCTCTCAAGCCCTTCTGGACCTAATGCAATCTGGCTTTCGTTCTCTACATTCCACAGAAACGACTCTTGCCAAAGTCTCCAGTGACTTGTTCCTTGCCAAATCCAAAAGCGTCTACTTGATTCTCATCCTTTTTGACCTTTCTGCTGCTTCTGACACTGTTGATCACCACCTTCTCCTTGATATCCTGTCCTCGCTTGGATTTAGGTGCTCTGTTCTGTCCTGGTTTTCTTCTTATCTCTCCGATGGCACTTTTAGTGCATGTTCTGGTGGATCCTCCTCTACTGCCATCCTGCTTTCAGTTGGTGTACCTCAGGGCTCTGTTTTGAGACCTCTCTTTTTCTCTCTCTACAGCTGATGCCTTGGTGCACTTATCTCCTCCCATGGTTTTCAGTACCATCTTTATGCTGATAACTCTCAGATCTACCTTTCTATGCCTGAAATCTTTCCAGGAATCCAGGCCACGATCTCTGCCAGCTTATTCAATATTGCTGCCTGGATATATCACCACCATCTAAAAACTGAACATGGCCAAAACTGAGCTCCTTATCTTTCCCCCTAAACCCACCATCCTTTTCTATTTCTGTGGATAACACTACACTCCTCCTTGTTTCCTCAACTTGCAACCTTAGAGTCATCTTTCACTCTACTCTCTGTTTCTTTGCACATATCCAACAGATAGCTAAAACCAATCACTTCTTTCTCTATAATACTGGCAAAATTTGTTCCTTTCTATACACACTGCTAAGATACGTATCCACTCTTTAGTTACCTTATGCATATGCATTGTGGTTATCTTGAAAACCTGACTAGCTAGGTATATCCCGAGGACTGGGTTGAGAACCCATAGCAAGGGTGTTGGCTATTCTAGTAACTCCATTCTTGGTGAAGCAAACCCAAATAAGCACAGTGAATGTTGTCCTTCTTCAAGCATGCATAATGATATGGAACTCCTGCCTAAATTTTAGAGTACCTGCAGACAGGTCGTGAAGATGCCACCCGATAGCCTTGCCATTCAAATCTGTTCACTGCCTGCATTTTAGATGCAGTCTTTTCCTTAATCTCAAAATAGTGAATACAAATAATAATGGGGTGGAGGGATTTTTAAAACCATTTAGGTGGTTGGCAAACTTGTAAAACACCAAAGTAGTGTTCAGTGGGATATTCAGTGCCACTAAATGGTTAATGCTGCTGAATATACCAGAGTGCAGTCACTAAGCACCCCATCCCTCATCAGCTAGCATTGGGGCATTCAGGGGGCAGAGAAGAGGTGACACCCATGTCTCTCTTTCTCTCTCTCTCTTTATATATACACACACACACTTTTCTACATCAGAACCTAACTACTCTGCATGAATTAGCTTCTTCAACATGGTCACACAATGGCTCTCAGAAAACAATCTAACCATAAATTATAAGAAAATGGAAATTCTCTAAGGGGGATGTTTACTAAACAGTGATAATGTTGCAGCGGTGCAGTTAGCGTGTGATACGTAACATTATTGTGTGATACACTGCGTGATAAAGTAACATTATTGCGTGATAGTGTGAGGTTTTGCGCGGTAACATCTCTGGCAACGTTAAGGCACACAGAGGGTGGATTAAGGCTTCCCAGAGGGCGGAGAGAAGGGATCAATAGGCGGAGAGTGGGCGGGGAGAGGCTCCAGGCACACTAATGCTGTGAAATGATGATCTGAAAATTAACGCCAGTGAAAACCTTGCGTTAGAGGCACATTTGCAGGAGAGAGAAACCATTTAAGTCAGCAATGTACAGCAAAGGCAGGGAAACCAAGAAAAGTGATAGTAGTGATACATGTGCAGCAACAGCATAGTGCCCAATTACAAAAGGGCACTACGGTGAGGCTGCAAATGGGGTACATGGGACTGCAGGTGGGACATGCAGTGGGGCAGCTGGGGCACAGGGTGGACTAGGCAGATGCCTAGGTGGCACATAGGAACGCAGAAACTGCAAATCAGCAAGCCAGCAACTGACTACGGTCAAACATGCCCACGAGTGTGTGCCCCACAGTGTCCCAGGGGACATTACCCAGCAGGTACCCCAAAAGGCACATAAAATTGACAGGTGGTGCTGGAGGGGGGAAGCGCAGATGTCTATGTAGGCAACCCTACCCCAAATCCCACACTATAGGCAGCCGCCTAGCAGAACACTGGATGGCCTGGGACTGCGCACCACCAGCACCACCTACATAAGGGAATGTCAGCATGGTGGTGGAGAGGTGCTGGTGGTGGAGGGGGCAGTGGCATCTGCCCACAGCACACCAAGGCCAAGCCCTGTTCAGGTGGGTGACATGCAGTGCAACAGACAAGGTCTGTCTCATGAACAGTAATGGTATCCCCAGGGCATGACCTGCCTCTGTGGCAACAGTTTGGTGCAGTACACACAGCCAGTGTGTTCAGGGGTAGAAAGTCACAGGTTCAAGTCCCAGCTGTGGCTCCTGCAGACCATGTCCCTATATTTTACCCTACAGCACACATACACCATAAACATGTGCAGTCCCTAGAGCAGATGTTCCCAACTGCAGTCCTGGAGTGCCAAACACCCTTCAGGATTTCATGCTGTCCCTAATAAATATGCATGGGATGCATTGGTATGCAGTGCCCCCATTTTATGCAAATGTATCTCATGCATATTCATTAGGGACAGCCTGACAACCTGAATCGTGTTTGGCCCACCAGAACTGGAGTTGGGAACCTCTGCCCTAGAGCATCGGCCAACAGGGGCACAAACACCCACACTCACAGGCTCCACTATCCAAAGCCTCATGGAGAGTCAGGCTGTTGGGCCCTGCACAGAGCAACAGCTACCAATACTAGCACCTGCATACCTTAGCAATGCCTGCATTGTGCCCAGGACCAGTGTGGCGCTCAGGGCTGCCAACCACCTCTATCTTTGCACAATGCTGAAATAGGTGTGGGTGTGTGTGTATGTCTGTCCAGTGTTTTGTGGCTGCCTACACCTTACTGAGCCCCCAAAGCTTGCACTGTCTCCAGTGTTAGCCTGCCAATGTGCATAATGTATTGTGGGTATGGACAGGAGACGGAGGTCTGGGCAGGATGCATCTGCACAGGGCATAGGGCAGTGGATGGGACATTGTAGTGCCCGACCACCACCTGCACGGACAGGGTGGCCACAGCATGCATTGCTGGGAGGTCACTCTCACCCTGACTGCTCAGTGACCATGGCATGGCTAGGTTCCCACATAGTGCTATACAGTGTTTCTCGCAAGTGATATCTATGGGTTCCCTTTTCTGGGGCTCAATCACTGACCTACTTACTTGGTGTGTGTGCACGCTTACATCCCACTTTTGGGTGCACACAGTTCCTTCAGGAACTTTCACTATGTACTAGTTAGCAGACTGTCTGCAGTTAGCATGTGTATGGCTGGAACACTGCGGGGGCGGGGCTTTCTGCCAGTGCTCTATGTGATATGTACAGCTCTGCATTGACCTCCCTGGAGGGTGCCTATTCCCCAGCAGGACTGGAGTGGTTGTCCCCTCTGTTGCAGAGAGTGGATCTGTTGGTGGGAGATCCTGTTCCCCACCCTGACCCAGTGAGGGTGGATTGGGTGGTGCGACATAATCTGCTTTTGGATCCAAATGCCACCCTTCACCTATAACAAGGGACCATGGCACCCACAGAGGATATGTACTATTCTGGGTGCATCATAGTCCACAAGGGCTAGATGTGACTGGGAACTACAGACGGACACAGGTGTATTATAGGTGTGTCTGCAAGGACTACCTGTCACACACTGGCACCAATGGGGACCTACAGCACAGCCTATCTCAGCCAAACCAGGTACTGCAGATCTGGTGCTGGGCACCCCACCTAACTCTCAGGGTGAGCACAGGAACCGCACAATGCCACGGTCTGTAGCTACTCTTTGCCAGTAACACATATGGTCAGTTCCCCCTACCAGGCTGGGGTGCCGTAGAGGTGCATAAACCATCTTGTGATCAGATGTAGACTGCTGATCTGCATGTGCAGTGCATCATGGGTATGGGTGGGTTTGCCCTATCCTGGTAACCACAGCAGACAGTTTGTGTGGTGACCTGCAGTCTTTCCATAGCCAGCCAGCACTCTGCTCACAGCTATAGAGATGTAGTCCAGTGGTTACTAAAATGACTGTGGCAGTAGAGGTCATGGGTTCTATCCCACAGTGGTGTTATTTAATAAGACTGTCTGAGGCTTTTCCTTTTAATTTAAATCTGTGCTGCCAGCAAAAACACCCTCACAGTGCCATAACCTAAGGTGCCTCATAAGGCGCCCTATAATGCACCCTATAGGGCACATTATAAGGTGCCTTGGCGGACAGGGCACTTTATATTGTGCCCTATGGAGCACCTTATAGGGCGCCTTATGAGGCACCTTAGGTTACGGCACTGTGAGGGTGTTTTTGCTGGCAGCACTGATTTAAATTAAAAGGAAATCCCTCAGACAGCCTTATTAAATAACTCCACTGCAGAATCAAACTCATGACCTCTGCCTTCACACTTATTGTAATAACCAGTGGGCTACATCTTTATAGCTTCTAACACAGCGCTGGCATGAACTTAAGGTTAACGCACGTTAACGAGCCAAGGCGCCCTCTATCGCGTGATACAGATTCATTGCTACCTTACCGCCGGAACGCCCACTACCTTATATGGCATTCTTCACATTCACGCTGAAACTAGCGCCGGTAATATTAGGACGGTTTAGTAAACATCCCCCTAAATAACTAGAGATTTAATCTTCACCCACAAATCTGAAATGGTCAAGGTAATAGAGCTTAATGTGAAATCTGAGGTCTGATACCTTGGAATAATCTTTGACCAACAACTAAACATGTGCCCCGAGATTAACCAAACCATCAAAATGGTACACTACAAGATGAAGATAATACAGCGCCTGCAGCCATTGCTCAAATTCCAAGACTACCACTCAGCTTTCCAGGCCATGATCCTTCTGCATTTTGACTACTGCAACAGCATCTATTTTATTTATTTATTTGGTTT